>BPLS01024719.1:56544-79615 GCA_019656275.1 Rhododendron kiyosumense | reverse complement strand
TATATATATATATATATATATATATATATATATATATATATATATAGATCGATAAATGGGTTGATCGTTCTAATAGTTCTAATTAATTTGGTCCCATTATTTGTCTAGATAATTAACCCATCAAAACGCCGCATTGAAGTTATCATTTTTGTCTCATAATTGATGACTGATGAGTTTAATTGTCAACAAAAATTTGTTGATTAACCCTAGCAAGTTTCCATCATCACAAAATGAAATGCTTATTCTTCCCCCCGCTGCGAATATCTTCTCACGAGTTTTTTCTATTTGTACAATGTTCAAGTCTTATAAGTGTGTTAATTAAGCGAAGTGCATATACGCTGGTTCACTTGTTTACAAGTGTGGCAGCTTGACAGATCTTTAATTCTTATAAATAATTTATTGGTATATTCATACTTGGTTGGAGTGCATCTGATCGTCTGAGTATTTTGTGTATTTTATTCTTAACTTTGTATTTTTTCTTATTTGAGACTCCTAATTAGCTGTTAGACAGTTTAAAAATGTCACTGTTGTATCAGGTCATGCCTGAGTTAGGATGAAAGACATCGATTGTCTTGTGATTACTAGTTTTGTACTCTCTCCGTCCCACTTTGTTCCGCCTGTTTCCTTTTTGGGACGTCTTAAAAAATTGTTTATATCTCACAATCTATAATATTTTATATATTCAATATGGATCTTGTTTGATAGATCTCAATTTATTTTATTCAATAAAGTTTTCGAAATCATAAAAAACATTATAGATTGTGAGATATAGACAATTTTTTGGATATCCCAAAAAGAAAACAAGTGGAACAAAATGGGACGGGTGAGTATTTGTTAGACAATTAATTTGGCTTTATTCAAGTTATTTATACTGATCTCCATTTTGTAAGTATCGTTAGGCGTTTATCAATACAATTTTCTCACTTCTGACAAAAAAAAAAAAAAAAGCGAGGTGCATATAAGTTGGTCCACCCACCATGAGTGTTATATATATATATATATATATATATATATATATATATATATATAATAAAAAGAAAAGTACTATTATGCACGGTAATTAAAATAAGAGTTACATTTGGAGTTCAATTTTTCTCTGGTTAACATAATTTATTGAAGTACTTTTGGTTGTTTATGTTGGAATACTAGTATAATAGTATATTGTGTTAGTCCTATATTGCTTTATTATACTGTGTAACTGTAACGACCCGGATTTTCGACCCAAATTTTTTTTTTAATACAAATTTATATTGTTAAATTCCTAATTCAATAATTAATTAGATTGACTAATTAAAATATATTATTACGTGTACAATTGATATTATTTACACTATTGTATAAATATATATTTATACTTTAGATATACAGGGAGTCAGTGATTGATATTCAACTCTTATTTTTTCTATCTAAATCTTAACTAGAACTCTATTCAAATTAAGTCTCCACTTCTCTCTCAAACTCTATCACCTTCATCTTTATCCTTTAAACTACACGCGTCCACATACATTCCCATTCTATACATACACGCGTCCACATACATTCTCACCCTATACATACACACGTCCACATACATTAAATTAAGGGAAACCCCACCACATATGGCACGTGTCTCATATCCCTCTTATCATTATCAGTATCTCTCTACTTCAGTCTCCTTCCCCATTCCATCACTTTCACACTTATCCTCTCACCTTCTCACTACCTTATTCTCTTTCATTATACATACCCACATAAATCCAAAATTGAACACCAGTATATTATTTCACTTCCAATTCTATTGTTGAGTCTAGAATAGAGAGAGAGAGAGAGAGAGAGAGAGAGAGAGAGAGAGAGAAATTTTTACATAACACCACCCTGTACATCATATTCAGGTTTCCAATCAATCACTACATCACCAAGCATCCACAAACCACCTTCCAATCATTTTGAGTCAGCCCCGAGTCCCCCGTTGCCGCCGCCGTCTTTTTCAATTTTACCGAAATTGTTTGTAAATTAGCACCCGCTTTTTCGGCCGGATTTAAGGTAGATTAATCTCTATCCTACTTTCCTCTAAGTATATTTTATCCATGTATGATGATTTAAACGGGTTTAATAGTAGCGATCGAAATCACGGACCGAAACTGAGAAACCAATTACCACTCTGTTTTCTTTTGAAAATCACTGTTGCATGAACTATTAATGGTAGATCAGTATTACACTTGGACCCCTGTGGATATTTAGTTTACGGATTTGGTCCTAGACTATGTTCTGACTTGATTTAGTCTCTTTTATTGTTGCGACATGATAGTGTTTAATATAATTGTATATTAACCGATTTTGCTTAAATGTAAGTTTTGATATGTTTAAATAACCATTCACTAAATTATACTGTAGTAAAAATAAAGGATATTTTGGAATGATACTAAATGAGTTGTACTTTTATAATAAAATAAGGTATAAAATAAGTTACGAAAATATTATTATTATTATTATTTTTAATCAATAAAATAATTATGGTGGCAAATTACCTTAATGGATCGGTAGTAAAAACTTTTGATTTGATTTTTGATACTAGAAAAGTAGTAGTTACGAAGAACAAATAAAATAACTCTAAGAATTTAACTAACACAAATTCTTCTTTGAATGAACCAATGAACTAAATAAATTAGTGGAGCAATTGGTAACAGTATATAAGTAAAACTGTATAGTTAAAATATTGTTAAGTAAAGTGCTAATGAAGGCATGGGATAATGAAAATGTTACGAGTTACATAAGAAACTTACAAACTAATATCTACAATAATTATTATTTATTATTATTATCTATAATCTTAATAATACGTTGAACACTAAGAAATTAATAAACTATTAAGTTACCTAACTAAGGTCAGTGGAGTAAATGAAACGTAACTGGAAGCTAGTCGTGAAATTTAAATAATTTGAAAGGCCTTATCTTAACATTTACATGTTTAATTATTTCGCACTTATAAATTATTTTGCTTGTGTTCTCATTGAAATGTATTATGTTGGAATCAGTTGTTGTTGGAGATATATGATGGGACATGCTAGTCGGATTTGGGTTCATGGGTGGTTTCGAGTAGTGAACATGTAGATGCGATTAAGTAAAGGATGAAATGGTAAAATTGATTGAGGATGTTGGAGGACGGTAAAGTGTTCCGGGTACAGTATTTGGGATACGGTAAAGGATCCTAAATACGGTACAGTACCCAGTGTGTGTGTGGAGGACGGTAAAGGACTCTGGGTACAGTATTTGGGAAATGGTAAAGGATCCTAAATACGGTACAGTACCCTGTGTGTGTGGAGAACGGTAAAGGACTCCGGGTACAGTATTTGGGATACGGTAAATGATTCTAAATACGGTACAATACCCAGTGTGTGTGTGGAGGACGGTAAAGTGCTCCGGGTACAGTATTTGGGATACGGTAAAGGATCCTAAATACGGTACAGTACCCAGTGTGTGTGTGGAGGACGGTAAAGGACTCCGGGTACAATATTTGGGATACGGTAAAGGATCCTGAATACGGTACAGTACCCAGTGTGTGTGAAGTACGGTAAAGGACTTCAGGTACAGTATTTTAGGAAACGGTAAAGTATCCCTGAATACGGTATAGTACCAATGTGTAGAGTTGGGAGATGATAAAGGATCCTGGCAATAAGATAGTGCAATCCCTAATGCTGAGTTGTCATGGTGAGCTGTTCCTTTATTATGGTTGTAAGCGAATCCGGACTGGATACATAATTTGGTAGCATTTGCTTAAAACCCTGGTGCAGGACAAATAAAGGGAGAGTTATTCCATGGGACGGTCAAAGTTAGTGGGTATGGGAGGAAAGGACCTTGTGGAGAGGATCCTTAGATTTCATGTAAGATAATGGATAGTAAACGAATGGGCGATGTGCTATTATTTTGTACCTCATGTGAATTGTTATATTGTTGATCTGCTAATTGTAGAGTAAGGGGTTAGTAGGGTTGAGATTATTCTATTGGGTGAATTATCACTCACGGATACGTTTGTATCCTGGTAAATCGTTTGCTTCGGCGATCGATTTGCTAGATGGTGCAGGATTCAATGGTGGAACTATTTGACACAGGAGGAATATCAAGGACGAAGACCGAGGATACTTGAGATCTGTATCAACACTAGAGTCGCTCTGAAGATATTTAAATAAAATATTAGATTTTATTTCTTTTTTTGTATTTTTGTTTTATGTAGATTTTGTATAACGACAAATAGGGGTCTATAAAATTCAATGTATTTTAGGTTTAATACTTCCGAAATTCCTTGAAAAATCGGGGTGTTACAGTAACGAACTGTCTCTTGATATAAATAAATAATCATGTGTGAGGGTTTATTTCACAACATACACACTTTTCCTCTCTAAACAACTTGGTATCAGAGCAGGTTCTTAACCCCAATCTCAAACCTCTCTTGAAACCCTAAACCCACCATAGCCGGCTACCACCCACCACCGTCGGCAACCCTAGCCCACCACCTTCAAACTTCGACTGCCCTAAATCAATCTTCTAGTCCTGAAACCCTAACCTACCATCTTCGAACCCACCCTCCCGTCCTAAATCAGTTCCGACAGCCCTCACCCAGACTCGCCCAGCCTTCTCCCAACTCTGACAGCCCTCACCCAGACTCGACAGCCCTTGCCCAACTCCGACAGCCCTCGCCCACCCTTCACCGATCACAGTCAGCCCCTCATTCGTCTCCACCGACCTCCGGCAAGCCCCCCACCTTCCTCGCCCACCATCGCCGTCCTCTTGCTGGTTTCCACCGACCTCTCCGGATCTATCTAGTCCCCGGCGACCCTTGCCGGCTCTCGTCCACCCATCGGCGTCCCTCGCTGGCCCTCACCCAGCCTCTGGCGTTCCTCGTCGGCTCTCGCTTGCCTCCGGCGACTCCTCTAGCTGCTGCTCTCTGTATCGTAATGCTTCTGCCGCTTACTTCTAACACTCTGGTATGAGTTTGCTATTTGTATTCTGCTGTATTGTTGTTTGTGGGATTATTTGGCTACCCTACTTTATGTCTGGCTCTTTTGGACTCCTAGTCTATTCTCGGTCTTGTTATTTTTACTGATCTTTTTTCGCTGGTGATCGTGGGTTGTTAATATTTATGGTTATCTCTATATTATTGGCCTAGTTTCTTGTTTTCTGCTCCATCTTTTGCCTCTTTGGTTTATTTGCAATGGGTTTCGGCACCGAATCTGTTACTAGTTCTTTATCTACAGATAGTACTGTGACTTTCGCTGTCAGTCGCTCTTCTCGGTCTCATGAGAGGTTGTCTTTACCTCCACCTTGTTGAATGGTCGCAATTATGCTGTTTGGGCTAAGGCTGTTGAGATCTATTATGTGGGGAAGTCTGAACAACATTACCTTACTGATGACCCTCCCGCGGCGACTGTCTCTTCATATGGTGCTTGGGTTCTTGCCGATGCTAAGATTCGGGTTGAATTGTGGAATAGTATGGAGGAAAATATTAAGAATATTCTGATTTTCTTATCTGCTGCTAAAAAGGTGTGGATGAAGGTTAAGGAGATATTTTCTGGGGCTGATAATCTCCAACGGACTTATACTCTTCATCAGCAATTCTTTTCTTTCGACCTTGGAAGCTTATCCTTGGAAGAGTATTATGCCAAGTTCTGCAACGTTTGTGAGGAGCTCAACACTTGTGAGCCCATTTCTTCAGATATTCAGGTTATGGAGCGTTAGTGTGAGCACTTGCAGGTGGCTCGTTTTCTGTTTGGGTTACCTTCGCCGGCCTATGATTCTATCCGGTCTAATCTTTTGGGTGATAGAGATTTACCTTCTCTTAGTGAGGTGTTCAGTTGTGTCCGCCAGGCCTCTGTTTCTAATCCCAGTGCTGTTGATTTGACCCCTGCTACCCGCTTGGCTTTGGTTACCGCGGTTCCTCGTGGTGGTACTTCTCGTGTTTTTGACCGTGGTGGTCGAGAGTTAGGAGGAGGCAGTCGTGGCCTTCCTGGCCGTGGATTTGGTCGTGATTTTGGTAATAGTGCCCATGGTCGTGATTCTGGTAATAGTAGTCGTGCCCGTGGTCGTAGGCCTCGTTCCTGCACCTATTGCCATGATACTAATCATACTGTTGAGTATTGTTGGATTCTTCATGGCCGCCAATCTGCTCATCAGGTTACAGTTTTTGAAGATGATGGTTCCGTATTGTCTAACTCTGTATCCAGCCCCATCCTACGTTTTGTCACTATTCCAGAGGATGAGTATCATCGCCTGATTTCCAAGCTGCCTTTCATGTGCCCTCCTCTTCCACTGCTACATTCGCTCAGAAAGGCTCCACATTTGCTGGCCTGGCCTCTAATACTCCATGGATTATTGATTCTGGTGCTACCGATCATATGACAGGCCACTCCATCCACCTCTCTGGTTCTCGTCCTCTTATGAAACCTTCTTATGTCGCCTGGGCCGACAGTTCATCTTCTGACATTGCTGGTTTGGGTTTTGTTATTTTACATTATTCTCTTACATTAGACTCTGTTTGACATGTTCCTCGTTTTTCCCATAGTCTTCTGTCTGTTAGTAAACTTACCAAATCCTTAAATTGTTCAATTACATTCTTTCCTGGTTATTGTGTTTTTCAGGATCTCCAGACGGGGAAGAAGATTGGTGGCGGTGTTGAGCGTGGTGGTCTATACTACTTTGACACTAGTGAATCTCCTGCCTCCGTTGCTCTTCAGTCTTCCGTATCTCCATATGAGCATCATTGCCGTCTTGGTCATCCCTCTCTTCAGACTCTCAAACAGTTAGTTCCGTCGTGTCGTCGTCTTCAATCTTTGCATGTGAGGTCTGTGAATTTAGTAAATATTGTCATATTTCTTTTCCACCTAGAGTCGAGAGTCGGGTGTCTCGTCCCTTTCATTTAGTTCACTCAGATATTTAGAGTCCTATGCGTGTTTCCTCACGTGGTGGTTTTCAGTATTTTGTTATTTTTGTGGATGACTATTTTAAGCTTACTTATATTTATCTCATGAAAAACCGGTCACACTTGTACTACATTTTTAAATCTTTTTATATGGAAAAAAAGACTCAGTTTGATATTTCTCTTTGTATCTTTCATTCTGATAATACTGGTGAATATTTCTATAATGTGTTGTCTATTTTTTTTATGAGCATGGTATTCTTCATCAATTTCCGTGTTCTCGCACTCCCCAACAGAATGGGGTTACCGAACGCAAGATACGCCATTTGACATAGGTTGTCCGAGCACTTTTAATCCAGATGACGGTTCCCAAATCCTTTTGGGGCGATGCTGTTCTTACTGCTGGATATCTAGTGAATCGTATGCCCTCTCACGTTCTTGGGGGCTAGATTCCCTATAATATTTTGCACCATGCTTGTTCTTTATATTTATTACCTCTTAAAATTTTTGGATGCATGTGTTATGTTCATGCCCTTGATCTCGGCCGCGATAAACTTGATCCACGCTCTATCAAGTGTGTCTTCCTGGGGTATTCTCGGACTCAAAAAGGTTATAAATGTTATTTTTCCACTCTGCATCACCAGTTTGTCTGTGTTGATGTTACGTTTCATGAGTCGTTACCCTATTTCCCGACTTCCTCTCCTGCGGTTCAGTCTGAGTATATGCATATTTTGGTTCCTTCCGAGCGACCTCAAAAGCAGCCACCCCCCATGCAGGTATATGTTCACTGTGCCAAAGCTGCCCCACCACCACCTCCGCCTGCCGCTGAGCCTTCTCCTCCGTTGCGAGATCCGAGTCCACCTCCTTGGCCCCTACAGCTCCACCTTCTCCTTCTATTGCCCTTTGTAAAGGTATTCACACTTATACTATCTCTCATCTTATTGCTAAATTTGTATCTTATAATCACCTGTCCCCCAACCTTCATGCTTTTACTGTCTCTGTTTCCTCTGTCTTTGTTTCTAAAACTATTCAGGAGGCCTTATTTATTTCTGAGTGGCGGACAGGTATGGAGGAGGAGATCTTTGTGCTCCATGACAATGGGACTTGAGAGTTGGTTTCTCTACCATTTGGAAAGTCAACTGTGGGGTGCCGCTGGGTATTCACTGTGAAATATCATCTTGATGGGTATGTTGAGCGTTATAAAGCTCGCCTGTTGCGAAAGGCTACACCCAGACTTATGGTGTTGACTATGCTGAGGCCTCTTCCCCAGTTGCGAAGCTTGGTTCTGTCCGTTTTCTTTTTTCTCTTGCAGCCAATCTTGGTTGGCCCTTATTCCAATTGGATGTCAAGAATGCTTTTTTACATGGCGATCTTCTTGAGGAGGTTTATATGGAGCAACCACTTGGATTTGTTGCTCAGGGGGAGCATTCTCAGGTGTCGCATTCGTAAAGCTCTTTATTGGCTTAAACAGTCTGCTAGGACCTGGTTTGGCAAGTTCAGTGATGTAGTTTTGAACAATGTTCTGAATATCGTACCGGCCAGGGTACTGATTTTCTTATTGGTACGGTACGGTACCGGTACCGGTACCGGTCAAATACCGGTACCGGTCAAATACCGGTACCGTTTCGGATTTACCGCAACTATAATATATATACTAATTATATATAATTATAATTCAAAAAAATCCCTCATACCATGCAATTCATCATAAAATACCTATATTAAGACAACAAAATTCACATAAGTGACTTCAAATTAACAAGAAAAAGTTTCAACTTCAAAGAGCATACGCAAAACATACGCAATGTCAAGTACATATCCATCGTCTCAAAACATACGCAAAGTTCACCAAATGGGACTTAAGAAATACATCTAAAAAAACATAGGTTGTCATTCAATATAAACATAAGGATCATTATGTCCTACAATGTCCCAATAATCATATTGGCTCTCGTTCTCATTTGGAAGATCATCGACGGCATCATCAAAGTTTGGCTCCTGATCATCTAACGTCAATGCCTCTAAAGATGGTGGTTCAATAATCTCCCATGCAATATCCTCTTCGTTAAGTAGACCAGGCTCTTCACTCACCCAATCATCCAACACATCTATGTTCTCAAGACTAATCAGGTCGAGTGCATCTTTTGTTCGCCTTATAATCCTACAAAAGTAATTATCACAATTTATAAGATCCATTTTGAAAGCATATTAAATAAAAATTGAGTAACAACTTTTGAAATAATTACCTCTCTCGAAGCTTCAAATTATAATGCACATAGACTAAAATCATTGAGTCTTTTTGTGCTCTTGTCTATTCCGCCTTTTAGAATGGATAAACTCAAACGTACTCCAGTTTCTTTCGCATCCAGTTGCACTACAACATTGGCTAAGTGCTCGGATAGCAAACTTTTGTAAATCTGGAACTAAACCTCCGAATTGCTCCCACCATGAAACTAAAAGATTGAAAAATTAACACTTTACTAGATAAAAATTTAGTAACTTACAAAATAAAATAGGCATATTGAAAAAGAAAAGATTACCTGGAGGTAGTTTCTCTCGTTGACGAATAGCAAGGGGCATATTGAAGTCACCTGTTGCCTGCTTGTATTCCTCCATTTGTGCACTTATTTGGTCTTGCAAATGCTCATCCGGCACCAAGACTGTAAGAGCTTGAATCATTCCTCGAGCAACTTCCTTTTTCTTCATAAAAGAAGGCCTAAAATATATTCCGGGATTGAGAAAACAACCAGCAGCATGAAGGGGGTTGTGAAGTTACCTATCCCATCTAGCATCAATCACTCCAATGTATGGGCCATACAAAAAGAGCCTATTGTTCAACCTCACTTTAATTGCCTCTTTTGCCTTTTCCATTGCTTCATACAAGTATCCCATTATAGGCTTTTCATCACCATCAGTTAGATGGAGAACCCTCACCAACGGTTCACTAACTTTCACCACAAGTTAACAATTAGACCAAAATTCTCTATCCTCCAAAAGAATTTTAGCAACTTCTTTCCCAACATTACATTTAGCATATCGAGATCCAACCCATTTGTCACTAGTGAACATTTGTCTAAGCTCTTTCTTGAAATTTAGAAGGCATTGAAGACTTAAAAAGTTTGTAGCAAACCTTGTGACACCGGGACGACACAAGTCTCTACCATTTGTGAAGTCTTTCCTCATTGTGTTGAGAACCCATGCATGATTGTAAATGTATCGAGTTACCTACAAAAGTAATAATCACAATTGATAAGATTCATATTCATAGCATATCAACTATACAATATTCATAACATCTTAAATGTTACCTTTTTAGCCTTTTGGATGGTAGCATCTATGTGCGGAAAGTGTTGAGGCTTTGCAAAATTCTCCAACATCAAGTCCAAGCAATGAGTTGCACAAGGAGACCAATAGAAGGATCCATAATGTGCTTGTAACCTCTTTCCCGCCGCTTTGTAGGCAGCCTCATTATCCGTAACAAATTGGACAACATTACTTGGCCCCACTAGTTCAACAATTTCACAAAAAATACCAAACAGTGTATCTGCGTCTTTAACAAGCCCCGATGTGTCAATTGACTTCAAAAACATAGTCCCTCTAGGACAATAAACAAGAAAATTTATAATCGGAGTTTGATTTTGGCTTGTCCATTCATCAGACATAATTGAACATCCATAATTTGCCCATACCTCTCTAAGTTCAAGAAGATACTCTCTAATTTCATGAACACTATTATTCAAGAGAGGGCATCTTATGTCATGATATGAAGGACCCTTGAAACCCGGTCCAACGGCTATCATCGCATCAATCGCCGGTTGATAATACGGAGATAAAGTCGCATTAAATGGAATGTTAGCATCATACCACCATCAAGCAACCGCCATTCTTGCTTCATCAATGGTTTGTTTAGATGACAATGCACTTTTTATAGAAGGTTGGGCACCCGGTGTTGTTCTTGGAGCAAAAAAGCCACCAATTGTCTTACTTCTTTTCTTTTTGGTCCCATCTTCGGACATTCTTCTATCAAGTAAAGAGACTTCCTCCTCTTCATCCAAAGTTTGATACGAAGCTCCTTCTCCAACCGCTTTGCTAATTCTCTCCCTTCTTTCTTTGTCTTGCTTATACCCTTTAAGCATTTGATTCATTTGCCATTTTACGTCCATCGACACATTTTTACAAGCTTCCACCTCTCCCTTCACTCCAGCAAGATGTTGTTTTAATCGTGTAATTCCACCATCTTTAAGATGCTTATTACAAAAGAGGCAAATAATATTATTCTTTTTACCCAAAACCAATTTACCATAAGCCCAAGCAGGGTCATCAGATTTTGCGGGAGCTGAAGTCATTGATGGAGCATGACTAGAAGCATGATCACTTGTCATTGATGGACCTGAAGACATTGTTCTTGAAATACCAAATTCCCACACAACTCAATCGAATGAATTTGATTTCTCCCTATCGGTATTAATCACAAAAAACTAGAATTAATCAGGATGAGCATGATTTCGATCCCCTGTTATTTAATTATGTTTAAGTTCTTATCAATCTTATATATACTTCTCCAACTGCATAACAGGGACGATCACATGCTTAGACTTTGAAGTTCAAATTAAGCAACAAACAAACAGTACATGAATCACGAACTTAATTCCACACTTGTGATTATGAAATACATCAAATTATGAGGAAATAGCCATAACTTTCTCAAATGTGCTTCCAATCAGCCAAAATCAAACATTGCAAGTGTATAAATCACGCAGAAAAATTCTATCAGTATAAAAATTCGATCATCCAAAATCAAAAATTCTATCAAACACCTGATTCATGATCATAATAAGTAAGGGTCGATCAAAGTTTCAAACCGGCCCAAACTTGGTTTGTTGCCGTGAGAGAGAGAGAGAGAGAGAGAGAGAGAGAGAGAGAGGCACCTGCAATTGTTGTCGTCGCCGTGGGTGAGATTTGAGCCGATGAGGTGAAAACTGGAAAAGGATCGATTTCGTCGAAGACTTGAAGTCTCCCAGATCTGGTTTTGAGGCGTGAAAAACTGAGAATAGCGTTTAGGCCTTTAGGGTTATTATATACATGAGGCAAAAATACGATTTCAGGACATCATGTAGAGATTATTATGAAATTACCAGATTTGCAAAATTTCGTCCGAAATTGCCGGTAACCTCATCTCGGCCGGTATTTTCCGATACGGCCGATATCGAGCAGTAAGGGCTGGTATTGAGCCCGGAACGGTATTGGGGGGTTAGGGTACCGGTTACTTGTCGTACCGGCCGGTACAGAACGGAATCAATAACCTTGGTTTTGAAATTTGGTATGAGTCGGTGTCAGTCTGATCATTCTATTTTCTCTCACACATCTACTCGAGACGAAGTGTTATTGATTGTGTATGTCGATGATATTATTATTACGGGTGACGACCAGAAAGGTATTAATGCATTGAAGGCCTTTCTACAGAGTCAATTTCATACTAAAGATTTGGGTAGATTGCGATACTTTTTAGGTATCGAGGTGAAACGATCTAAAGATGGTATTAGTTTATCGCAGAGGAAGTATGTGCTGGATATCTTAGATGAGACTGGTTTGTTGGGGGCAAAACCTGTCGATACCCCTATGGATCCCAATGTTAAACTATGCATTGATCAAGGGGAGGCACTGTCCAGTCCTGATCAATATCGCCGTTTGGTTGGTAAACTAAATTATCTCACTATTACACGTTCTGATATTTCATTTGCAATGAGTATTATGAGTTAGTTTATGACTGCTCCTCGTCTGCCACATTGGGAGGCCATTCTTAGAATTGTCAAGTATCTTAAGTCTCATCCTGGATGTGGTCTATTTTATAGATGTAATGGTCATTTGCGTATTGAGGCCTTCACTAATTCTGATTGGGCAGGAGGCCCATCTGACAGGAGGTCAACCACTGGATATTGTGTCTTTCTTGGTGGCAATCTTGTTAATTGGAAGAGTAAAAAATAAACCATGGTTGCACGGTCTAGTGCAGAGGCAGAATATAGAGCCATGGCTCACACCACATGTGAGATTGTGTGCGTGCGATCTTTTCTTGAGGAGATAGGATTCAATGTGCAATTGCCAATGAATTTGTATTGTGATAACCAAGCCGCAATTCACATTGTATCCAACCCCGTATTTCATGAGCGGACAAAGCATATCGAAGTTGATTGTCATCTGGTGCGAGAGAAGTTGACTGATGGTGTCATAGCAACTCCCTTCGTGTCTACAAGTACTCAATTGGCTGACATATTCACCAAGTCATTACTTAAAACCCGGTTGGAGATGTTATGTGACAAGCTGGGTTTGTGAGATATCTATTTTCAAGCTTGAGGGGGAGTGTTGGAATACTAGTATATTGTGTTAGTCTCACATTGCTTTATTATACTGTGTAACGAACTATCTCTTGATATAAATAAATGATCATGTGTGAGGGTTTATTTCACAACCTACACACTTTTCCTCTCTGAACAACAGTTTCAAATAGATCGAATAGGACTGAGAAACAATTGAAGTGAACATTGTTGTGCGGAAGTGTTAACAAATTCAGAAATGGATGTGATTAATTGCTTTGTAATTGAACAAACCACAGGAGAGAGAGAGAGAGAGAGAGAGAGAGAGAGAGAGAGAGAGAGAGAGAGAGAGAGCAATCACATAGAACATAGAGTTATACATGGTTTGATAATGAATACTTACTCTACGGGCAGTCAAACGATCGTGGGTTTCATTGTACGAAAGTAATCGAATGCCCAAAGAGCTACAGATGAGATCTCTCAGAGTTCCTCTCTTTGTCTCTCACAGAAAAGCTGCTGTGAATGTAATACCATAAGCAAAAAAACCCTAAAAATTGCTTATATAGTAATATGTCCTGTCCATGCTGGTCCGGACCAAAAAATCAGCAAGCTCCAGAAATGTAGAACACTTGCTGGTCAGGACCACCAAGGCCTTGGTACGGACCACAAAGGCCCATAAGTCCAAAACGAGCCAAAAACTACAATGCTCCACCTTGACATGTTATTGGACTATGAACCAAAAAACTAGACATGCAGCAACCAGAAAATCAAATAACCAGAATACCCAAAAGAATCGTGCGCTGATTGCCATCAGAGTGCCCAATAGCGCGTGCACCCGAAGGTGCTTGGATTTGCTGCATATGGATCAAGTCCACGTAACGCTAGAACTTGACCCCAGTGATAACCTTAGTCATCATATTGGCCGGATTGTCCGCAGTATCAATCTTCTCCAACAGAATATCCGCCTCATCAATGATCTCATGAACAGAGTGAAAGCGAACATCAATATGTTTGGTCCGAGCATGATGCACTTGATTCTTCGCAAGATGAATTGCACTCTAACTGTCACAATGAACGACGACGTGATCTTGCCTAACTCCCAAATCAGCCATCAACCCATGCAACCAGATCGCCTCCTTTATAGCTTCTGTCACAGCCATATATTCAGCCTCAGTAGTGAATAGTGCAACCGTCGACTATAAAGTACATCGCCAACTCACTGGCCCACCAGCCATGGTAAACACATACCCAGTTGTTGAACGACGTTTATTCAAATCAACTACATTTCGAGTCCACAAAACCAGAAACCAGATCACAAACTGATGCGCTCCTCTCGAACTTCAAATCCAAATTCATGATCCCCAAAACATACTGCAAAATCCACTTAGCCGCTTGTTAATGCACCTCACTCGGATCGTGCATGTAACGACTAACCATACTGACGGCCTATGCCAAATAAGGCATTGTGCAGACCATGGCGTACATCAGATTTTCAACCAAGCTCGCATAAGGAACGGTCCCATGTATTTTCGTTCCTCATTTGTAGTGGGAGATAGTGAAGCACTAAGCTTAAAATGGAGAGCCAGTGGTACGCTCACTGGTTTTGAGCTACCACTTATACCAAACTGCATAAGCACATTCTTCAGATATTGCTATTGAGTTAGGTGAATGGTGCCTTTCACCTATCCTGAGTAATTTTCATCCCCAAAATTTTACGTGCCTCCCAGAGGTCCTTCATCTCGAATTTCTGACTCAGCTGAATCTTCAACTTGTCTATCTCCACCTGACTTTTACATGCAATCAACATATCATCGACATATAAAAGCAAATAAATAAAGGACTTATCCGCAAGCTTTCTGAAATATATACAATGATCAAATTGGCTTCGAGTGTATTTCTGACTCAACATAAAGCTATCAAAACGTTTATATCACTGACGCGGCGACTATTTTAACCCGTAGAAAGACTTATGTAATCGACAAACCAACTTCTCCTTACTAGGAACACGAAAACCATCAGGTTGAGACATATAAATCTCTTCCTCTAAATCACCATGTAGGAACGCAATTTTAACATCTAACTGAGCCAACTCCAAATCAAACTGAGCTACCAAAGCTAGCAAAATGTGAATAGAATCATGTTTCACAACAAGAGAAAATACCTCATTGTAGTCGATTCCCTCCTTTCGTGCGTAGCCCTTGGCTACCAACCTAGCTTTGAAACCAATACACACCCTTTCTTGTTGACTCTTCCTTCTTGGTGTAGACCCATTTGCAACCAATCTCCTTCTTGCCTTTCGGAAGCGGATCCAAATCCCATGTCTGATTCTTATGAAGAGAAGTCATCTCCTCACCCATTACTTTCCTCCACTCCCTAGTTTCTGGACTACTTAAAGCTTTTTTAAAAGTGGACGGAATATCAGCATCTATAACCGACAATGCATAGGCAACCATTTCAACATACCTTGCAGGTACACGGATGACCTTGTTGGGTTGAGATGTTGCAATAGAATCTTTCTGCTGCTGCTGCTGTGAAGAACTGTCTACTGGAACTTCACCCTCAACCGTATCTCAACCCCACTATCTTCTTAAACTGACTAAACCGAATCTTAAAGAACCACCGAGGTCTCTGACTCCACCTGTTTCTGAGCAACTTTATTACCCATAACCTGTACATGCGGCTTGATCATCTCATATTCATTAAAGGTCACGTCGCGGCTAATGATCACCTTCTTTGAATCGAGACACCACAACTTTTATCCCTTAAAACCTTCCAAAAAGCCCAAGAACAATGCCTTCTTAGCTTTAGGATCTAGCTTTGATTCCCTAACATGATAATAAGTAGGGTAACCAAAAATATGTAATGAATCATAATCTGATACAGGTTTACCTGACCATACCTCCAATGGCGTTTTACCCTCAAGTGCAACAGATGGCAAACAGTTGACCAAATGACATGCATACGTCACCGCTTCAGCCCAGTATTGTCTACCCAAACTAGAAGTCGATAGCATACAATCACACCTTATCCAGTAAAGTACGGTTCATCCTCTCTGCCACACCATTTTGCTGTGGTGTGCCTCTCACCGTAAACTGCCACGCTATACCAAATTTTTCACAAATATCGAAGAAAGGATTAGATCGATACTCTCCCCCATTGTCTAATCTGAGGCGCTTGATCTGTCTACCTATTTGGGTCTCAATCAACTTTTTCCACTTAAGGAAAATATCACGCACCTCATCTTTATGTTTTATGATATAAATCCAATCATAGCGAGAGAAATCATCAACAAAAGAAACAAAGTGTACCCTTCGTTTGTTGAATAGCAGTGCCGAACTTGACTCTAGTCTGCTTCCCCAGAACACAATATTCATAGAAATCCATCTTGCAGGTCTTGGCACCTTTCAACAAGTTCTGCTTCAGCAGGCCTTGCATGGCCTTCTCGCCAGCATTACCTAAACGCATGTGCCATAGTCTAGTAGTGTCCGAATCATCCTCCCCGATGTTGCTACAGATGGCGACTGACCCATGTACAACTGCACTACCTTGCAGGTAATACAAATTGTTTTGTTGAATGCCCTTCATCACAACCATAGCACCCTTCAAAATCTTTAGAGCTCCACCTTCAATGGTAATACGGTAACTTGTAGAGTCTAAAGTACCCAGGGATATCAGATTCTTCTTTAGGTTCAGTAAATACCGAACATCAGATAAAATACGGATGGACCCATCATGTAGCTTCAACCTGATCTTCCCTACCTAGATTGTCTTACAGGCATGATCATTGCCCATAAACACTTCTCCACCGTCAATCATGTAAATGCTGGAAAACCAATCCTTGTTAAGACACACATGGTAGGTACAACCAAAATCCATAATCCACTTATCACACTAACAAACTAGCGACGAACCCAACCGAGCTAAATTAGAATCATCATCTTCATTAGAATGTACTATGTTGACCTTGGAACCATCCTTGCCCCTTTTCTTGGGACAATATTTCTTCCAGTGGCCCTTCTTATGATAATAGGTGCATTCATCCTTAGCAATTCTACCGGAAGTTGAGGCCCCTTTCCCCTTAAACTTGGAGCGACCCCGATTACCGCTATTCATCCTATTTTCAGACCTGCCCTTGACAGATAAGGCTTCTCCAGTATCTCCATGTACCTGTATATCCCTCTTGCGATACTCATTGTTCACAAGAGCATTGAAGACATTATCAAATTTAATGGTATCCTTCACATACATTAAAATGGTAGACAGATTGTCATAATCTTTGGGCAAGGAATTTAATAATAGTAGGGCTTTATCCTCATCTAGAATCGCAACATCTATGTAGACACCCCAATCTGATTTCCCGATTGTTTTATTTTATTTTCCGGTTTCTTGTTTCCCCGATGATGAATCAGGTCGAAAACAGTTTTGAGAAAATTGAATGGTTTGAGCTTGGTGTGTGTGGAACCCATCCTTAACCCTAAACCCTCGAATCCAAACCTTGACCTCAGATTTGACCATCGCGCAACCCACTGGGTCTCTCGCGCGATGATATACTTGCCAGGTGGTGGTGAAAGTCAAGCTTTTGACTGATTGACCATCGCGGGGCTGCTTGAACACTCGCGTGATGGAGTCATACCCTCGCGCGATGGTTGACACCTGTCATTTCCACCTTTTTCCAACTGGATTTTGTGATGATCAGGGGTCTACAGACTTGTGTAACCTCGTTTCGTCGACTGAACAGTGTTCTGCGAGGCTGCCCTTGCACCACCTCTCCCCCACTCTCCCATCAACTTTTCCACCCCACTTCTCCACCAAGCAAGTGCAGCCAGCCTTGTTGGCTGGTTGCATTGCCTTGTTTAGCCACCTCCCTTCCTATAAATAACCCCCATGGTTCATCTTCCAAAGGGTTACCAAAAAATTCAAAAAGAGAAGAAAGAAGCACAAGCCTAAGCTCTTCTCTCACTCAAATCACTCCCACTTACTCATATTTCAAACCATACCACCTTGTTCAAGCCATTCTTAAGACACTACACCAAAAGTATAACATTTACTGTTTACTGTTTTGATCCCTGAGGGGGGGCTGACAGGGCCAAGGCTGGTAATCAATACCAGTCCTGGTCCTAAAGTCAGCAAGGTTACAAGTTACTGTGGACGAGCACTCCCACGCGCGAGACACCCACTCCATCGCGCGACTATTCTAGTCAACATGATATGATTCTCATGGGGATGGGATCCTTGTCCATGTCCATTTATGTAATTTTATGCTTTCTTGTCAAGAATATTTAGTTTATTCCACTGTTTTGCATATTAAAAATATGTAGGCTAGCTTAGTTTACTTATCTATTTACTTTGGAATGCCCCTGGGTTACTTCTGGATATGTCTCAGAGTCCAGGCATGTAAAGCAATTCCTCGAAGTCCATTCAGGACTCTCGCGCGATGATCTGACTCCATCGCGCGATGGTTAGTTTGTTTTCAGTGATTGCCCTTGCATGGGCAGCCAGGCTCTTGGCCTCTGTTTTGATACTCTCACTGTTTAAGGGTTGCATCTCGTTCCAGTTAATTTTGATTGTAATAATTATTTACTTTCAGTATATATAAACTGCTTGGTTTGACCCTGGGTGTGCACTGGTCCTTCCAGAGCCCAGAAGGGGATAAAAATTAACCTGTTGGAAGGATGTTAAGACTCGCGCGATGGATTGGGAGTGTCGCGCGATGGTTTAACTTACATGTAAGAACCTCCATGCATGCAAGTTGGCCATTGTTCACAACAAACTTAAACCAAGGCACTGTTTTAGGCATCCAGAATCAGTGTTAAATTTTATCTCATTTATTTCTCGTCATTTCATCCATCCATATTATCTATCACATCCTGCAAACTGTTACAGTTTTAAATCCCCGATCAACTGTTCCCCGCCCTAATTGGCTAAAAATTGATTAATTAAATAGAATCGCAAACAAACACTTTCGTAAATGCCTAAGTAGAGACCGATCTCCGGATTGGGCAAGGGGGGTGCCATAAAACCCTTCCCATCTTGTAATCTGGCTCCCGAACCCAGATATGGTTATGATGGACTGGTTCCTTGACTTTTTCAAAATCAAACAGCGCGACAAGTGCTTCGAAATACGGTTCCTTGGGTGTCGGACCTTCAAACACAAGTGGCGACTCTGTATCCTCGCCAGCGCTTGTCGTCCAGCTTCAAAAAGCGCTCCTGCAAACCGGCAGCATTTTTCTCTTCCAAAGAGGAGGGGAACGGAATCCCTTCCCGAGGAACGAGAAATCGGGCACCCGCATGCCCACAATCTAGATTCAACAAATTAGCAAGTATTTTATTATAATCATTCAAGTGCTCAGTCATCAACATACCTGAACGATACTGAAACCTGAAGAGTTTTTTCTTTATATAAAGGCGATTCTCCATGCTCTTGGTTATGTACATGTCCTCAACATTTTTCCACAAGACCTTCGCATTCGTTTATCGCATAACAAAATACTTCTGATCCTTGACAAGACACATCCTGATAAAAATCGGACGCCTGGTTGTTGATCCGATCCCAATCCCTTGCATCAAGGTTCTCAGGCTTGCCTTCCAAAGTAAAATCCAACTCCTGTTGGATCAAAACATCCATAACTTCGCACTGCCATATACCGAAGTTATTTTTGCCATCAAATTTTTCCACGTCAAACTTTGCACATGACATAATCGGCCTCAAAGCCGCATGCCGATAACTAGATTCAGTTTTGGTGGATTCTCCATCTTTTGGAGTTTTACCAAATTTATCAAATTCTTCAAAGATCGTTCTTCAATAACAAAGCAAAAATCACCAGAAGCAAACCCTAGATCTAAAACCTAGAGCTCTGATACCAGATCGCCTCATTTATGGCTTCGGTCACAGCCATATATTCAGCCTCCATAGTTCGGACCAAGGCCTTGGTGGTCCGGACCAACGCGTGTTCTACATTTCTAGAGCTTGCTGATTTTTTGGTCTGGACCAGCGCACACTTGGTCCGGACCAGCGCGGACGGGACATATTACTATATTAGCAATTTTAGGGTTTTTTGCTTATGGTATTGCATTCACAACAGCTTTTCTGTGAGAGGCAAAGAAAAGAACTCTAAGAGATCTCATCTGTAGCCCTTTGGGCATCCGATTACTTCCGTATAGTGAAACTCTCAATCGTCTAACTGTCTGTGGAGTAAGTATTCATTACCGAACCATGTATATCTCTGTATTCTCTATGATTGCGCTCTCTCTCTCTCTCTCTCTCTCTCTCTCTCTTCTGTAGTTTGTTCAATTATAAAGCAATTAATCACGTCCATTTCTCAATTTATTAACGCTTCCGCACAACAATCACCTCATATTGAAACTATATATAGCGTTCGTTTTCTAAACCATGCAAATAATTAAATTCAATCATATGATCATATGACCACGATTAATTGTCAAATCAATGTCATTCGATCTTTTCCATGATGATATATAGATAATCTATTGGTCTCTATTTATTGGTCCTTTTTAGATTTTCAACTTACTTTATTAATTAAGAGAGAGCATCATCGCTGTAATTGTCGTATATATTGATTTTACTTTTGGGACAGAGGCTAAACGGATGAAAAAGTCGAATCATCCAAAAACTTTTAAATATTACTCCCTCTGTCCCATTTTCATTGTCCATTATTCCTTTTTCACTTTTTTGTCTATTGCGTATATCTTTCAATCTATAATGTTTTTCATGAATTTGACATCTTTGTATTATAGAACAAATTGAAATCTATCAAATAAGGTCCATATTGCATATTTTTGGAGATTCACATTGGAAGATATAAGTGATTGAAAACTGACACGAATATCAAAAAAGGACAATGAAAATGGGACGGAGGAAGTATATTAAATAACCAAACTAATGCTGGTTTCTTGGTCTACCAATTAATATAGTACCATCATTTTGCTTGCCTAATCTCGGTGCGTGCTAGCTTATTCTTTTGTTCTGTTTCAGCTGGGACTGATCTTTAGCTGTTTCCTTCGATCATTTCCTTTTTATCCTTTTGATTGATCAGTACTTGGCTGGATTTTTCTTTCCTACCATATATTGTACTTCCAATCCCCTTTTTTAGTATATGTGTTTGGTTTTTTCTCGATGTACACTTTGTCGAGCTTAATAAATTTTTTGTTGTCGATCTCGAAAAAAAAGAAAAACTAGAGCCCATGCTGGAAAGGCTAAATCCTGATTTTTACAAGTTATCAGCACGTACACGACAAAAAGGTTTTGCGAATGACTCGTACGTGGAACATGTACATCGTGCATGTATGCATGGAAACATTTTTAATTTTGATCGGCAAAATCGATCGTGGTTGAAAATAAGCATTACAATCCACCCGGCCATTACGCCGTGACAGTAGTGTACGTCTTCAAATTTTGGTCGGAACTAACTGCCCATACCATACCAGACCAGACCAGACCATGCATGAAGCTAGACGTACGTACACCTCCTGACTAGATGAAATGAATCCTGGCCAGGCCTCCTCATATCATGTACCCATCCATATTCTCTAATAACTTAATTAATAGGGAGAATTCCTGAATACATATGTAGACGTACGTTAAGACAGGGTGTTCTGTATATTATATATGCATTCTCCCTAAATTTTTGGGATATTTGGTATTTTTTAGTTTTTGTAATTTTTTATTTTGTTTTTCGTCATAATTTTAGGGATTAATCATTCCGTCCCCAAGAAAGAAATTACAAAGTATTAGAATGTGGATCGAAGTTGACAAAGTTAATATAAGACAAAAAACACTTGTTATTAATTTCTTTATTTTTTTCGTCTCTAATGATTTTTTTTTTTTTTTCTATAATTTTTATTTTTTAAACTCTTTTCGTTGAGACGAATAATTAATTAAATATAGATCTACGGAGTAACAAAGATTCAAAGTAAAAAAAAAAACAAAAAAACAAAAAAAAAAGTCAAAATTTTAGGAAGAATGGAGCATTACGGGTATTAAAGGTGAGAGAGATTGTCGTTTAGAGAGAGAGAGAGAGAGAGATTGAGATTTTGTCGTTTTCCTACCATTAGGAGGATTCGCATGTCTCCTTTTAGAGCGACCTGTATGAATAGATAGAACAAAACTATGCTAGTATTAATTTTATTTTATTTTGTTACAACTTACAACTATATATAGTAGTATTATAGTAGTAGTGAGAAATATATAAGTAGTAATTTTTCTTTGGTAATAATAAAGGAGTAGTTGCTTATGAATTGGTAAACCTTTCGCGTCGTCAAAGACTGTTCACACAAGCGACAAACCAAGAAATGAAAAAAAAGAAAAAAGAAAAAAACAGTATTGTAATACTATTAGATGAGAATGAAAAAACATAGAAAATATTGATCGCCATAACAAATAACAAGGTCCTGAAGTAGGTATGGGCGGATGGAATTTTCTGATCTACCTACCCATGGACGATGCTACTTTCTACATCATATATCTCACCTTGTTTTACATAGTTTCCTACTTTTTTTTCTTTTTGTGAACAAGAGATAATTGCATTTTAAAAACTCCAAGGCAATACAAGATTTCATTATAAGATACAAAAAAATAGAAATAAACCCAAACTATTAGACATCTAAACACAAGCATATGCACTAGCAGACTCAATGTATGCAAGAGCTAGTTTATTAACAATGAGATAGAGCATAAGGCTAATCAAAGAAATGATAGTAGAGGATCCTACACAAAAACCTATCTTAACCTATGAAAACGCACAAGATAAAATATAGATCCGCTCCACACCGAGAGGGTAAAATGCTCCATAAAAGGGATGAGAAATGACAACAAAACAAAATAAAAACACCCCGTTTGTTCAAACTCCATCCC
>BPLS01024719.1:9099-21544 GCA_019656275.1 Rhododendron kiyosumense | reverse complement strand
TTTGACGAGTTCGGCCATGAGACTGTTGGGTGTTGGTTTTGGGCCATCGGCTCGTCGAATCAAGCGAGAAGGAGGATCAGATGAGGTCATTGGAGATGCTCTAAGTCAGTGGTACTGACTTCAGAAAAAAGGAGACGAAACAAAAGAAAAAAAAAAAGGAGAAAGAAAAGGCTGCGGCATCTCATGACAGCAGCACTGATTCCCATGGACGAAAATAGGAAGAATAGGGGCTGCGAGACTTTTGGTCCGATACTTTTTCTTTCGAATTTTGTTTCTTTCAAGTTATTTGAATTTTGTTCAATTACTCGCGCTCTGATAATTCATTTTAATTTTTGTTCTTTATAAAAGTTTTTCGTTGATTCTTGTTTAATTTAGACCTTTTATTTATATTTCATTCGCATAATATAAACATGTTTCAAACTAGAATTTCTTTTGTTTCTTGCTTAACAATAAGTGATTAGTCGTATAGGTAAGGTCACGGGGTGATTAGCATACCGTAACCGGTTCGGATGCATTCTGCTCCTATTTCGAAATAAAAAAAAATGTTAAAAAAATAAACAATTTTAGATTGGTAAAATACTTCCCGTAGACGAACCTAAGCATTATTGGAGCCCATGTGAACAGGGGAATGAGGGTCCAAAATTCATTCTCCGCTGTGCATAGATAAACGGCGACCATAAGGATTCGCATCTTGCGGGGTATCTTTTTCAGCCTAAAATCAAACATTTTAAAGAACACCGATTGGAGCAGATGAGTCCGGGCCGGTTACGAAGTTATGAACCCTACGGCCATACCTTTCTTTTAATTATTTGAAAAAAACCAAACAATTCTGTAAGTTTAGTTAAATCTCAACACCGAATACAATGGTTCAACCTAAGAGCCAGTTCAAATTATAACAACCCGAGTTTTTATTCATCACACATCACCATCTTTGTGAATTCGACTCTTGTATTACTGGATATTGTGCTACGTCGGTTTCAGCCCTACGTTTGGAGTAACCTATTATTTTAGGATTAGAAATCCATTAAGCATTTTTGGCGCTGTTGCCAGGGACAATAACGTGTGTTAAGAATTCGGTAGTTATTTTTATTTGTTTTCTTTTTAGTTTTTGTTTTGAGTCATCATAGGTAGAGGTAGGCAATCCTCCATCGTAGAAAATCAATTCCCTCTAGCCTGTTTTTTTGAAAGAAAAAAAAAGAATGTTGCTGTTTGTACTGCAGCTTTAGCACAGACAACGCGTACAGTGCGCGTTTGGGCCCGTCTTGGGTCCAACAAAGATAATCGAAACTGCTCATTTTATTCAATATATTTTGCTTAAGGTCTCTGGAAAAAATCAGCTCCATTCGACATCGATAAGGGCATTTATGAAGCGTCCAAAATCACTTTAGAAAAATATATTGAACAAAATGAGCGGCTTCAATTATTTTTATTGGACCCGAGACGGGACCAAACGCACGCTGTCTGTGCCGAAGCTACTGTACCAGCAACATTTCTGGACAAAAAAAAAAGCCCATTTTGCAAGGTTCTATGGAGATTATGCAAAATAATTTGATTGTTCAGTGTCACTTCCTATATTTTATGGTTTGGCTTCAGAAAATCTTTATTTGCATATTACTAACCTTGAGGGAGCTTTTGCTAGTGATGAAGTAGCTCTTTTACATGTATTCCCAGCATCTTTGGATGGTAGTGCTCAAATTTGGTTTAATTTTTTGAGTCCAAGATCGACATAGAGTGAGATTGTAATACAATTTTTCAAAACTCACTCCCTCATATGAGACTCATATGCTTTTACAACAACTATCACATTTCTATCAACAAGATGATGAGTTTTTTTCGCAATGTTGGGAGCGATTTAAAAATTTTGTATTCTCTTGGTCGAGTTTTAATTGTGAGCTTGGTAGTTTTCTGGCTACCTTTTGCCATGGTTTAAATTCTAAGACATGTTCGGTGAATTTTAGATCTACGTACTAACAAATTTCTAGATAAAAACGCTGGAAAGACTTGGGATTACCTAGATGAATTAGCCAAAAAACTTCAATTTTGTGAGTTGACTGAAAGTTCTGAGAATACCAATTCTAATGCAAGGGAAAAAGAGAAAATAGAGCCGCTTGTCATTAGTGAAGGCTATATGTTTTGAGGAGTCATTGCAAATAGTTACACTAAATAATCAAATACTCTCGGCTCTAGGTGGTGCCATCCCTCCTACTAAGTCTCTACTTTCGCAAGAGTTTTTAAATGTGGAACTGATTGATTTTTTTGATGTTGATGAATTTAATTTAGTTTATCATCCCTATCTTGTGGATTTTGTCAACAATTTAAAATTGATCTAGTTTGAGTTGTACACTTGCTGGAACTTAAATGTCCAAAATGAATTCGGCAAATGCACTACTCGAAGTTTCTTAACTTGCGACATGGCCGAGTTCAATTCATGATAAAAGGTGTAGAAGGGAGTGCTATGTTCATTGTCTTAGCTCTTGTTGGCACGTTAAATGTTCGGAATCCGCGTTTGGCTGAACATACATAAACTCTTTCTTTGTCTATCTCTTTTCTTTTGATGGTCTAGTATAGCCACCCATTTCTCACTTGAGAAATAAGGAGAAAAGTAATACCCGTGTCTTTCGCATGAAGAAAGTGAATGGTTTTTTGTTTTTCATTTTATTTTTTGTCTTGTTTATTTCTACTAGTTTTTTTTTCTTCCTGTCTTGAAGGCTAACATTTTGCAGGTTGTTCGATCCAAGTTGGGGGTCTTCCTCTCTCTATAGTTTACTCTGCTTAGCCGCTCATTTTCGATGTGATATCTCTCCTCTCTTTTATGTTTCTGTCTTATATTTATTTTTTATACTTTTAATGCGGACATTGAATAGTTCAAGTTGGGGGACGGATCACTTTGTTCACTTTTCTTTTTGAAAAAAAAAAGTGGGATTCTTTTTGCATGAGACTTGGAAGTGGTTGAGATTGGATTTTAATTGATTGAGTTTGAGATGTGATAGTCGTTCTTTTTATATTGTGGTGGCATTATAGTTTTTTTTACTAGCTTGTCACGAAAAATTTGTCATGGCATTTATTTTTAACACATTTGCATTTCACTTCTATTTGGGCTTTGGTTACTTGTGAGTTTTGATTTGAATGTTTTCAATGACTTGATTAGCGGAGACTTTATGCCCATGCTAGCTTGAGCTTACCTTTTCTTGGAGTGGTGTCCAATGAACTTTTATTTGTCATGAAAGAGCAAATTTATTGTTGATCTCATTATTTTTATTGTCAAGCGCATGTTGGAAATGTTTTAAATTGCCTATTTATCTCTTGGGTTTGGAAATTACATGGTTGTATTGCCCCTTGAAGAGAATTATAGGCCATCTTTGCTATTTTGAGTCGGTTTATTTCTTCCTTTCATATATTTATCTCTTGTGAGCCTATTTGAACCTCTTGCATAATAATCATTCTCTTGTTGAGCTTCACCATCTATATTGTGTCTTGATAATTAAGGGTTAGTTAATGATGTGAATGTGAATTTTTGAGGAAAAAAGGGGATGAATGGAGTGGAGAATTATGTTTGATTTGTGGGTGATCTTCTCTATTAAAAAAAAAAGAAAAAAATAAAAGAAAAAACAAAAACAAAAACAAAAAGGGAAGACACCAACTTATTGTGAAAAGGAGAAACACTTGTTCTTAATGTGGGATTCTGTTAAAGGTAGGATCGTGGTGGAGTTGTAAAGAAGGAAAAAATTAAAGAAAAAAAAGAGGGCACGCATCGTTACATTTGCCCTATGTAAGTTGTTATTAGCCTATTCTTGGACACTTGTATGTTTTACCCTAATCTAAAAATATTTTCCCTTACCTAATGTTATCACCGGAATTGTAGTCTTATTTGATCCTAGGGGCAATGGGTTGTGGATTGGTGGATAGAGAGGTTTTTCAACACTTGATATTCCTTTCATGAAATTGTGTGTCCACTTTATAGAGCGTTCTTTTCGTGTCATTATGTGCGGAAGTATATTTTGCTTTCATTTACATAACATCTGCACGCACATATTGAGAGTGTCTAATATGCTCTTGTTTCGAGTGATTTCAGTTGTTGAGTACATGACACGGTGAGATTTGAAGTTGAGTCTCGGTCCGGAAAGAACTTGATCAGTTATTTTTCACTTGTGATCGAAGCTCTTGCTCACACACGTTAAGTTTAGGTGCCATGGAAAATTTTTATGACTTGATAATATCTAGAACTACTTATGCCCGTTATTTCTTTGCGATGACTTCATTTTCTTTGAGATATCAATGAATTGTTTTCCAAGTTTTTGGGTCTCATGTGAAAAAGATTCATAGTATTTGTGGGAGTTCATTGCTGTAAACTCTCACGAGACTATACTCATCTTCTAGGGATCGCTTAGGGTTTTAAAAGGCTTGTTGCATAGGCTAAGTGCAATCATGAGTCCTACGAAAGTGGCATAGTTAGAACTTTATTTTTTTGCTTGAGGACTAGTAAAGTGTAAGTTGGGGGTGTGATAAGTGCCAAAATATTCATATTTTGGCCCTCCAAACTACATTTATTAGTCATTGTTGAACACAAATTTCGAGTCTACGAAAAAGACGGGAAAAATGATGAACGAGAGTCAATTTTATTAATGTATCAAAACTATGGTTACAATCTCTGATGAATTTCTAAGAGAAAATAATCCTCTGATTCTTCTCTTCTATTGTTGTTGAAACGAGGGCTTGACAGCTTATTCTCGGATCGAACGGCGGAATTTTCTCCGATGTTTGCGAAGAAGATGATGATCTAGGTTGAATGTTCTTTGGAGCTTTGAAGCTTTGATCTGAAAGAACCTTCTTGTTAGATTTGGACTTGAGACTTGAGGAATTCTGAAGGGCTTTGAGGCTTTGATCTTCAGAGCTGTGGAGTTGGATGCTTGAATGTTGATCCAAAATACGAGAGGTGAGCACTTCTATTTATAGAGAATGTAGGATGGAGAGTCATCACCAATCTCTACTTCCTTCATATTTATCTCTCTTTAATTATTTCTTTATCCAATGTAAAAGAAATAATTATAACTTGATAATTATCCTTCTTTCTTTTATTATAAGAAAGACAGTTATATAAAAAGAAATACAAATCTTATTTTACCAAGTGGCTTAATTTGATTGGCCAGACTTAATAAACATAATAACTACATCACTTGGACACGTGACACCATTTGATTGGCCCATTCGCATCATTTTGACTTTTGACCTAAAGACACTTGGCAGTATTTGATTGGCCATTTATCGTGCCCTATTTTTCAGGTCCTGCAACACATGGCAACTTGTGATTGGCTGAAAATTTTACATGCCAACAAATGCCCCCTCGAGACTTGCTCATGCACAAAAGTGAGTAGGTCTCGAAAATGTTGACTTGATTTGATTTGATACCGAAAATTTGTGTACTCTAGCAATTTTTCCTCGACATTTGGTGTCAATTCAAATTTGAATTCGTGACCCGAGTTAAAATCCATAGTCTTGCATGAATTGAATATATCTTCAGAGGCAACAATATGTGAGAGCCCAATTTACTTATGGACTAAAGTTTGATAGCCCGATAACACAACCCATGGAATAATGAGCCCACTCGGAAATTCTCGTACGAACTAATTCCAATAGGAATTACACCAACGCCTAATACCATAGCAAACTTGGGCAATTCTTGAAGGTTGATTTTTTAACACATCAAAATTAGTGGGCCCACTCGGCTTGTGTTTCCTTTTGCACCGCTTATTCTCTTGACGAGAAGCCACCGCATAAACACAATTGTGTTTGATTTAGGATAGGACTTCAAACTCCTTTTTTTCCATTAGAAGTTTACTCTTACGCTTTGAATATATTTAGGATAGGACTTCAAACTCTTTTTTTGATTAGAAGTTTACTCTTACATTCTATATATTCAGAATAAGGCACCATAACAAATGGTCACAGTTTTCGAAGCCGGCAACAACCCACCAAATTGGTATACCACCAGAGGGATCCGGGGGCTCTACTGCGCCCCCATGGGCAGTAGCCCCTGCCCAGTAATAAACCGGCACCGTTTTGAGTGAAAAAGAAAATCTAAACCACCAATTTGCAATTCTATATAGCAGAAACGTTATTTTGAGAGCTTTAAAGACAAAATTTGATTATGCCTCTTTAGAATAATATGATCAAAATAATAAGATCTTCACACCCGTTCAAACGGATTAAAAATTGGAGCACTTAATTTTTTAACCATATTTTTTGATATATAAACTGTCTAAAAAAAATTAAGTGCTCAAATTTTCACTCTATTTGAACTTTGAATCAATGCAAAGATTTTGTTATTTTTATCAAAATTGCTGGTCCTCTCACACCTCAAAATGACGCTGTTTTGAGGGAAAACTGCTGGTTTTTTTTTCCTTCTTTTTTTTCCTTCATGCAAACCACAAGAACCCAGCTATAACAAAATTGCTGATCTTTTTGTTAGTTCTTGCATTTTCTTTTTGTTTATAGCTGGGTTCTTGTGGTTCGCATGAAGGAACTTTCTAGTATTTGATCTTTTTGTTAGTTCTTGCCTTTTCTTTTTGTTTATAGCTGGGTTCTTGTGGTTCGCATGAAGGAAAAAAAAGAAGGAAAATAAACCCAGCAGTTTTCCCTCAAAACAGCGTCATTTTGAGGTGTGGGAAGACCAGCAATTTTGATAAAAATAAAAAAATCTTTGCATTGATTCAAAGTTCAAACGGAGTGAAAATTTGAGCACTTAATTTTTTTTAGACAGTTTATATATTAAAAAATATGGTTAAAAAATTAAGTGCTCCAATTTTTAATCCGTTTGAACGGATGTGAAGATCTTATTATTTTGATCATATTATTCTAAAGAGGCATAATCAAATTTTGTCTTTAAAGCTCTCAAAATAACGTTTCTGCTCCATAGGATTGCAAATTTGTGGTTTAGATTTCTTTTTCACTCAAAACGGTGCCGGTCTATTACTGGGCAGGGGCTACTGCCCATGGGGGCGCAGTAGAGCCCCCGGATCCCCACCAGAGGTGACTTTCCTCCACCTCTTTTGTTCTGTTTGCTTTCCTTTGTCCTCTTTATTTCTTAGCTTCTTGTTTCTTCTGTCTCTTTCATGCTTTAATACTGTACCAAGCACAAGTCATGCAGTAGTATTATTTCCTACTCGAGAAAATAGCATAACAAAGCAACGTGGCTCGTCCTTGGATTTTTTTCTTCTGTTTACGGCTTTACGCACCAGTGCAACCCATCCGGCTTACTTCTTCTGTCTTTGCACAAATTTTTTTTTTTTTATCACGCCTTTGCACAATTTTTTCTTGCAAAACAGTAATCTTGCTTCTTCTGAATTCAGGCTTTGTGGGTCAGAACGCGCGAACCGAGATTTTAAGGGCACTATACTATATCAGAATTTTCCAAAACCAAGTAAACCCCTCCTTTTTTTGAGTACCGAGAGCATGTAAAAAAAAAATCTTGCACTCTTCGACTCTGTGCGGTACAACTACGTATATGGACAAACAATTGAACGCTTTTCCTTAACATGGCGCATGCTCTCTGTTTGGATAGAATTTTGGTAAATACATGACCCAACTTCGTGACTTGTAGTTTATGGCCAAAACTAATTTTGCCTCTGACTTGGTAAGAAACTAAATATCAAAGCCTCCGCACCCGAAATAAAATTAGTGATAGGTCGAATAATTTCCTTCGGGTGAATTGAATCAATGAAGTTTTGCTTTTCTTCCTGATCAACATCAAGTTTTGTAGGCGCATGGCAACATAATCCAATCGAGATGGAGCAACTAGGCCAACCTGTGTAGGGATTTTTTTTTTATATAGGAGTATCAACGGGCGTGAATTGGCGTGACGTAATCCCATAAAACACCAACTGTTTTTTTATTGAAAAACAAATTAATTTGTTGGCGTACAGTACCATGACAACCCATGAGACAGATTTGTTTCGCATTAGTTTCTTTTGTAATTTTCCTTCCTTTTCTCTTTGCAGCTACCGAACAAAAGCTTTGAATTTCAGCATTGATCGTTGGAGAGAGTTTGGTTTAATTTTTTGGGAATTTTTAGGCCGGTCCCAAAAATTAGGTTTGGACTTAATTTAGTTCTGCACAATTATTTATATTTTTTATTCCAACCGTATCTCTTCATGCGCATCAGCGCATGGAAGTAGAAAGCATCTAGTATAGAAAAATTGTTCGGTGCACCATTAAAACATTGTTTAAATTTTAAAAAGTCATATCTTTTGTTTTAGATATTCATTTTTTTAAAAAATTATATTTTTAGAACTTGCTCGACGATATCTATTAAAAAAGATCCATATTGAATATGAAATTATGTAAGATTAAAAAAATATCTTTTGCTATGAGAACTGTTTCTATAAGAATTGTTTCTATGAAAACTGTCTATGAGAACTATTTTCTATTATTTTTTAACCATGCCTGTAACCTTTCCTTTTCATATCAATACTCTGAACTTTTTACTATTGCTCTGTCTTTATTTTCCTTTACAGATTTGAAGTCTTGCAACTTGCCCTCCAAACATTCCGTTGTTCAAATGCTGAGGGTCAAAACGCATGTGACGAAGCACTACTTCTTCCGGTCCTTGATCCTATCATTGGCTCACCTTCTACATGCCAACCTGCAGTTGCTGACTTTGCCCATCCGAGACAATGGTTCATCGACACTACGACAGTCTGGCACGATCCCACCAGGTCTGCCACCATTCCTTCCTCCAGGCGCTCTTGTTGCGGTCATCACTCCATTTCGAAGATGATGCCACAGAACACTTTACCTTGCTGGGTGATCAAATCAATGGCGGAAAAGCCACTTGGACAGTTCCTCTTGCCAGCTTTGGCCAATTTTCATTCATCAATCAATATTGGGAGTGGGCAGAAGATGTACTTGGGCGATCTTCAGAAAAATTTATTGAGGCAAGGATCTATGGTGCCGTCTATGCTTCTCTTTTTACATATGACCATGACGCAAATCTCATTCAATCATTCTGCGAGCATTGGTGTCCTTCCACAAACACACTTCAGACTCCAGCAGGAGAGCTATCAATCTACCTTTGGGATCTGGGTTATATTAGTGGTTTGCCGGTCTATGGAAAATTTTACTACGAAGTCATCCCGCCAGCATGCGATCTGACAGGCATTGATGAAAACAACATGTACCTCCTTCCACCTAGTTGCAGGCACCTTTTTGCGGCATACCACAGACTTTTTCATGCTTCAGAAACTCACCATATCACTGCCCATGACTGGATCCACTTTTGGTGCAGGCTCCAAAACAAATATTCAAATCTTTCTCCCAATGATCAGAGCGAGGGAGCAAGCAGGCCAACTGGACACACTAGCGTACCAACGGAGCGCACAAAGGATGAAGAAGGAGCATTCAATGAGTTAGGCATCAAAGCACGCTTAAGGGAAGAAGTCTATTTAGCAGCCTTCCTGTCGTGCTGGCTGTCTGTATTTGTCCTACCCAATGGAAAGGTGAACCAAATTCGTCCTACCGTCTTCAAAGTTCCAAGCATGATGGCGCGCGGATCCACGTTTTCTTTGGCGGTGCCCGTTCTAGCGAGCGTATACCATGGCTTGAAGCAAATTTCATTATCTTCTACTCCAAGTCAGTGCCATGCGATCCTTCCCATGAATTATATCTACGGATGGCTTGGCAACTACTTCGACACGTACCTACCTTCCACACACACTTAATCGAGCGTCAGAATGGTCCGACTAGCAGGCGAGAAGAATGCTAAACATTTCACAGTACTTGTAGCTCGTGAACTCCTCAGAAGTGTTGATCCTTCGCGATTATCGTCCTTGGCCATGTTTGACAAAGACGAGCGGTTAATGGTAGATGATGGAAAGCAATCCCACTTCTGGATGCCTACACCATCAGTCTTCGTTCAACCTACCTAACTCTTCGCCGCGATATGCAGTTTATCGTTGAGCCTTATAGCCCTCATCGATTCTCACGACAATTCAACTTTTACCAAGATGTGCCCGGAAGATTAGTGGAAGAAGCTTGCCCCCTCAGTCTACTCGATGTCGTAGGACTTTGGCACTGCACGAAGCTTGGCACCAAGGCAAAACTGAGAATTCCTGTCTCCTCTCAAAAAGACCTTACCACAAAGCGATATCAAGAGTGGTGGATAAAACATGCAAGCGACTTTATTAAAGGAGACATTGAGCCTGTCGAGAAGCAAGAGAAATCTAAGACTCTAGTCAGAATTCGCCTAACCAATGGCAAGGGATCAGTTACACCTATCATCAATGCCCATGAAGTTAAAGGCACTAACGCAATAGCAAGCAAAGCCAAAGCAAGCAAAGCTAAACCAAGCAAGGCTAAACCATCAGTTCTACCTACTACTAGTAACGAGGAAGTTGACGGCACTAATGCAACATTAGGCAAAGCCAAAGCAAGCAAAGCTAGACCAAGCAGGGCTAAACCATCAGTTCTACCTACTGTTAGTAACGAGGAAGTTGACGGCACTAATGCAACATTAGGCAAAGCCAAAGCAAGCAAAGCTAGACCAAGCAGGGCCAAACCGAAAGTTCCACCTGTTGCTAGTACCCATGAAGTTGACGGCACCAATGCAACAACAAGCAAGGCCAAAGCAAGCAAAGCTAGACCAAGCAAAGCTAAACCAACAATTCCACCTATTACTAGCACCCACAAAGTTGACGGCGCCAATGCAACACCAAGCAAAGCCAAAGCAAGCAAGGCTAAACCCAGTAAGGCCAAACCAAACCAAGGAAAGGTTTTACCCAAAGATGCATCCAAAGAAATGGAGAACTCAACTCTCAAGCCTAAGCCTCTTTTAAAGATTTCTGCTCCAAAAATTCCATCCATGATTGTCAAAAATCCAACCACCGAAAATGGAGACAAGAAAAGAGGCCTTGTGATTTGTGATGGGGACAGCAGCTCTAGCCAAGGTGATCGTCACTGGAATCGCCCCAAGAGGCAGAAAACCATAGTCCAAGTCACACCCTTGGAGGATATCCACATTGACACGGACGGTTTTTTCCAAGACGTGCCTGATAGCAGCACACCTTTGGAGGATTTTAGAAGCACATGTAATAAACACATACTTCCTCAAATGCTTTCATTTTTTTTTTTTACTTCACTAAGCTGCTTAAGTTTTTTTTCCGTATATGTGCAGTTGGGAGTCAACAACTTGAATCTTGGTGATGAACTGTACTCTTAAAGTAGTGGAGGTTCCATAGATGGTTTAGATTCTTTTGGATTGCTTTCTGGTAAGGGAAGATCTGTCGAAGAAGTATTACGTCAAATTTCTCATAAGAAGGCTCCTGTTGACATGCTCAAAGTACCAATAACAGAACCAAGACAATTTCGAGTGAAACCTTCTGGTCCCACGTTTTCTGACGTTAGTGTCTTTCAAGGGATTGATGTGATTGCTAAAAGTTGGCGCAAGTATGTCTCAGGGATTGAATGACTTTGACATGCGGGCTTGATAGCATTCAAGACCTTGTTGTGCCTCCAGCCTCTTTTCGTCAAGTGCTTCTAGTTCTTCAAGGCGCAAGCGAGCATTGTCTTCATGAGTGAGGCCTTCTTGAAAGACACCAACGTCGAAAAACGTGGGACCAAAAGGTTTCACTCGAAATTGTCTTGGTTCTATTATTGGTACTTTGGGCATGTCAACATGAGCCTTCTCATGAGAAATTTGACATGATACTTCTTCGACAGATCTTCCCTTACCAGAAAGCAATCCAAAGGAATCTAGACCATCTATGGAACCTCCACTGCTTTGAGAGTATAGTTCATCTCCAAGATCAAGTTGTTGACTCCCAACTGCACATATACGAAAAAAAAAAAACTTAAGCAGCTTAGTGAAGTAAAAATAAAATAAAATGAAAACATTTGAAGAAGTATGTGTTTTATTACATATGCTGCTAAATCCTCCAAAGGTGTGCTGCTATCAGGCACGTCTTGGAAAAAACTGTCCGTGTCAATGTGGATATCCTCTAAGGGTGTGACTTGGACTATGGTTTTCTGCCTCTTGGGGTGATTCCAGTGACGATCACCTTGGCTTGAGTTACTGTCCCCATCACAAATCACAAGGCCTCTTTTCTTGTCTCCATTTTCAGTGGTTGGATTTTTGACAATCATGGATGGAATTTTTCGAGCAGAAATCTTTAAAAGAGGTTTAGGCTTGAGAGTTGAGTTCTCCATTTCTTTGGATGCTTCTTTGGGTAAATCCTTTCCTTGGTTTGGTTTGGCCTTGCTGGGTCTAGCATTGCTTGCTTTGGCTTTGCTTGTTGTTGCATTGGCGCCGTCAACTTCATGGGTGCTAGTAATAGGTGGAATTGTAGGTTTAGCCTTGCTTGCTTTGGCCTTGTTTGTTGTTGCATTGGCGCCGTCAACTTCATGGGTACTAGCAACATGTGGAACTTTCGGTTTGGCCCTGCTTGGTTTAGCTTTA
>BPLS01024716.1:0-12891 GCA_019656275.1 Rhododendron kiyosumense | reverse complement strand
ATTTTCAAAATAACTCATCCAATCACACATTTTTACATTTTAACTCAAAATTTTCAACTCAAAAACGTGAACCAAATGGAGTGATTATCTCTTGGACAATAGATATTAGGCATGCCAAAGGATGGATATGCTTGACAAGACTAGTCACACCAAAGGTAGTAATCATTTTATTCCCATAACAAGCCATAATTACCACCAATATTCCTTTACTCGTTGGTCCATAAATGCTAGGAGAATTTTTGGGTCAATAGTATTTAGGTTGCCAATGAAGCCTTGATTAGACTAGTCATACAAAGTAAGTCATCATATGGCTTCCAAAGGAAGCAACCTTAGTCTTGCCATACTTACAACCCTAAAACTAATAGGCCTAACCCTAAATTACCCACCAAAGTTACTTTATTCTTTAAGTACACTTATATACTTATATATAGGTATATACACCTCATAACCTAATATAAGCATGTCTATATATGTTTATATGTACATATATGTTTTTTAGGAAAGTTTTACTCATGTTCTTTCCATTAAATTGTCATTTGAAAACCCATAGCCTTTATTCTCTTCCATAGACCTAATTGGACTGGTTTGTACTTTAGTATATGTCACGCCCTCGATTTTCAACATAAATAACAATACCATTTTAAATACAAAGTCCTCACAATCGTACATACAATACCCCAAAATACAATTCAATTTCCAATTCCACCAACTGGTTTACAAATACAATCTTCCAAAGTAGGAATTTCATAACAAAGTCATTTATTATACAAGAATAATAAAGTACTCTCCAAAATAGCTTTAATCGATAATGTCAGCATGCACTCCAAGTACTCCATGACCATGACCATGACCATGACCTGCAATGAACCTGAAATGATAGGTTGAGCAAACACGTGCCCAGTAGAGAAATCTACACAACCATTATATGCAAATGGGATGACGGGTAGAATGAATAACGGAAACAAGGTAAGGTATCTCAAAGTAGAAACAAAACATAACTAGTGATTGTCCCAATATCGACGACATAGATGAAGTACCGTGACTACACATCAAGACTATAGGCTAAGCACAACATCCTATTCCAAATACTTTATCCGCTCCTCGACTTCACTTTAGTCATAACGTCACATGTTTAAAGAAAAGGACATGTTGATACATGACTCTATGGTGTTGTCTCAGCAACCAATCACTTCTCTCATATATTCATCAAATGAACCCTTACGTTTACTCATATATATCACCGTTGCAATCCCACATCACATGTCACAAACGAGTGCTCCATCCGAGCTATTTATGGAGTCCCGCTACTCCCAACAAATACCTTCCTCACTAAAGGAACTAAATCACATCACGTAGTATAAGTCACCGTACCACAATTCCTCCAACACACCTCACAACTCAACCATTCATCTCAATCACATATAATGAATTCACAATAAAGACTTACTCACAAAGAGGTAGTACGGACAACTTCATCTCAATCAACTCGCGATTGTAGCGTTATTAGTTTCTCATCACCATACAAGGACTCACATATCAAAAGATATTCTCTCACAACGATTCATATATTTTCACCTTGCAACTCGTAAAATCGTATAAGTTACGCAAGAGGTATACCACATATCAAACTCAAGGAAATGTCTCACGTGTCCACGCCTAGCGTTGTTTAACTCAAAAGAGTGTTCTACATGTTCGTTTTTCACATCACATGTCAACACATATAACCTTCACCCACCTATATTTCTTATATTCTCTAAACCCTCGTTTAGGTGTCAAACGACTCATACAGAACCCAATGACCACTACCAAGCGTGAAATATACCACTAGCCTTGTCAACTCATTCAACTAGTACTCAGGAGAACCTAAGAACACCCGTGTCTCACCCAAACGATTCTAAGGGAAAGGATTTTGCAACCTATACGAACATATCCATCTTATTTTGGCTACCAGATCTTATTGGTTAAGAATTAGGAGACAAAACCACCACCATTGGAAAGTACATTTCCGGTACATGAATTTCGATATAAAATTTGCCCAAAACGGAGTTCGGATGAAAAAGTTATGCCCGTTCGAAGTTTTGCCAAAAATGCTGAATTTTCATTCCCTACCGGTAGGACACTTTTTCCTACCGGTAGGAGACCACATTTTCCCGAAAATGACTCTACTGGATAGCATTTCTACCGGTAGGGCCAAAATTCCTACCGGTAGGACTTAGGTTTTCATTGCACGATTTTCAGACTTCACCAGAACATTTCTAACAACAAAAACGACGATCTAAGGCACGATTCAAACACCAAATCAACTCATAAACATATAATAGGAGTGAGAAATCCCTACCTCATGGGTTTTGAACAAAACCCAACCCTTTGACCGAGTCAACCGAGCTCCAATGAGGTCCGATCATGATTTTTCTTGGATATTCGGAAAGCCCGTACTCCGAATAGCAACTTTAATACTCGGGCTTTGTCCGAAATCTCACCCTAGGTGAATGAAATCGAAGAGAGAAGAGAGGAGGGAGTTTTTCGGAGGAGAGGAGAGAGAGACAGCCGAGAGAGTGAGAAAGGAAAAAGTGGAGAAATAATTCTCCTGGGGAGAATTATAGAAGTGGGGAGCAATCCCCCGCTTCTCGCACTACACACTCACACGTGCACCTCTCACATAATCACCCTTATATCATTCCACGAATATGTCACACCAAATATCCGTACTGTCTATTTCAACGAGCCGTACACATATAAAAGAAAAAATACGACTTCAAAATATGGGTCTCTACAGTATACTTAAACATATATATTCTTAGACTTATATATATACATACATAGGTAGTACAAGAGAGAGAGAGAGGGAGGGAGAGAGGTGGAGTGTGTGCATGTGTTTTGTCCACTCCAACAAGCTACCTTATAGCCTTAAGCCTATTTATGACCATGCCAACCCATTTCTAGTCTTTCAAAGTACAAAGTTAGCCAATGATTTTGTGTTTCCTTGCAAGCAACCTCCCCATAGACTTGACAATCCTTAAAACCCTTCATGATAACCTAGATTTGGCCGTGAATGGAAATGACAAGTAAAGGAAGGCTAGGATTTTGGTTTAAGGCTTGAAATGACTACACAATAGAACAAATCCATGGGAGAAAAGAGAGAGAGAGGGGGCTGGCCATAGGAGGGAGAGGAGGAGCCCAAATTTTTGCTATAAATAGGACCCCCCACCCACCATTCAACTCACATCATCAATCTCCAACTTCTCTCTCTAGAAAAAATTTAGTGTTCTTACTTTGTTTTTCTAGTTCTTGAGTGTTCTTGAAGTTCTTCCCAAGTTCTTCAAGAAACTCATTCTAGACCGCCACAAAACCACCACTCGACCACCCCTTCGATACAAAAAGTTAGGTAGTATAGTTGTAATAACTCTGAATTTTATTGAATAAAAAGTTATTTTTATTATTCGAGTTATTAATTTTAATTGCTTGAATTACGTTAATTCTTGAATTTTGTCATAATTGCACTTTGGCCCCTCAAGTTTCAATTCTTGCACTTTAGTCCTGCTTAGCAAGCCTAGTTAGCATCTAACCATCCGGTTAGAGTAACTAAACCGAAAAGTCACCTAGTCTTGGCAAAATGACCGTTTTGCCCCTCGTTGGAACTTTTGACCTTTTTGGACCCTAGACTTTAAATTTTAATATTGATTTTCTTTTAATCAAATTGGATTATTTCCTTGTCCATTGGACAATAATGGTTAGGGGAACTATTATCCATTGGGTAATAGAATTCCATTTGTTTATATTAAAAAGTAGACTTACTTTAATGTACTTTTTGATTATTTTAATATTAAAAGTGGCCTAATAACTATTATCCATTGGATAATAGATGTTAGGGGAAGTTTTGTCCATTGGACAAAAGGGTAAATCTTTCAAAGTACTATTGGACCATTAAATTAAGCATTTTCTTTAATCACATGGGAAAGTACCATTATTTTAATCAAAAGTGCATAGTTACCAAAGTACCCTTTTATTATTTTTTATTGGGATTTCAACCACTTTTATATATATATATATATATATGTGTGTGTATATATATATATTAGTACCTAAGTTGATTATTATATTTCCTAGGGTACCCTTGCCTATTTATTGAGTTGGTAAGTAAATCCTAGCATTGAATCTACCTTGGATTTCAAAAGTACCAAGAAAACTATTTTTTATTTGATTTCTTCCATTTGTATGACATATATGCTTGTATATATATATATATTGTACCTTGCAAAGGAGAGAGAGAGAGAGGGAGAGAGAGAGAGAGAGAGAGAGAGAGAGGAAGGTGAGAGGGAGGGAGATTTGATGGAAATCTTGGCTTGATTTTTGGTTGTACTTCAAATCCTTGGGATTTATTTCCTTCCAAATCAAATCCTAACCCTATTGTACTCCAATATTCACCTTGCAAACTTCTCAACCCTTTGATCATGTACTATTTCCATCTCAACCCTCCATTTGATTCAAGAATCTCACCAAGGTACACCATAGCCATGCAAACCTAGGATTTTCCCTTGATTTTTGCTTAAAAGTTGGATTTGTTTTGATTTAAAAATTGGGGAATTGAGAGAGAGAGGGGGCCGGCCATCTTGGGGGAGGGGGCATCCCTTGCCTATAATAGAGAGCCATTCTCACTTGAAAAATCACACCTCAAAGCAATTGCTCCTCCTTCTCTCTAGAATTCCAAGTTTCTTTGTTCTAAGTTCAAAACTCTCTTTGTTTTTGTGAGTTTTTGAGCGAAACCATCAAACCACTTCCAAAACCACCCGACGATCCTAAAAGTAGTGTAGTAGTAGTTAGGAAGTTGTTTCTAGGGAAAGTTTTCCAAAACTTTTCCTTTCGAAGCAATCGGAGGGCCGTTACGCTGCCGAAATTCAACCGACGTCCAAACCACCGCCTAGGAGAACTGTAGTGATCCTTACCTAGTATTCAATAGCTTACTTTATTTTTGTAAAGTAGTTGTAATCTTACTTTGAGAATCTCTACTTACTTCTTAAAAGTTGAAAAGTTACTTTGATCGTTGTTTGAAAAGTAAAAATGCATGATTTTGTTGTTTATGGTATTCAAGCATGCTACGTGACTTAGATGTTGTTATTATACTATTTCGAAGTTGGAATGAATGCGTGTTGTTTGTAAAAGTCCCACACGCGGAGTCTTGTATGCAAACGTGACACAAAAACCAAGGAAGTAGAAACATGGCACCTAGGGTGTGTTTATCAAGGTTGTTGTGTTTTCCCGGTTGGAAAATATCTTCGAAACTACGTAATGACTATTTCAAGGGTATTACGTAAGTGTGTGTGTGTGCCAATGGGAACCCGGTGCGGCGGAACCATTGTGAGGATACTCGAGAGACCGGAACGGCGGAATCGAGGTAGGGTGTGTATGGCTTGGTTATCCGTGTTACGGAGCCAATGCAATGTGTGCCAATGGGAACCCGGTGTGGCAGAACCATTGTGAGGATACTCGAGAGCCCGGAACGGCGGAATCGAGGTTGGGTGAGTTTAAAAGGTGTTTTTGATAAAGGGTAACAATAAAAAGGTTAACGATGAGTCAAACGCCAATGGTAGTTACAAGCGAATGTGAACATGTTAGCTTTATTGTCTTTTATCCCTGCTTATGTACTTATCATGTGGAAATCGATGTTAGTAAGTAGGATTATACTATTGAGCTTTCGTAGCTCATGGTGTTGCCTTTGTGGTGACCCTGGCATATTATATGGGTGGCGACGCCGGTATAATATGTCAGATTTGATAGACGAACTGGGCGATCTATTCACCTTGGAGGCGTACGGAGCCGAAGAACTCGCTAGGTTGGAGGAGCGAGATGAGCCGTAAAATAGGACTTCTTAGTTTCCTTTTATTGTCTTTTAAATTTCAAATGCTCCTATGTGAGCCGTTTTGTAATAATGAGCAGTGACTCGCTTATTTCTGTAATAAATTTCCTTCATTAACGTACCTAAAATTAGGGGCGTTGCAATAGTCAAGAATTAGTTTCGAGAGAAATCCTTTCTCTTTCGAAACTATCGGGAGACCACCATAAGAAGTTACTCCGTCCAACCACCGACTCGCTTTCCGTAGACGTCACTACCGCCAAGAACCACAGTAGAATACTCCTAATCACTCTCTCTAAGTATAAAGCTCGTATACGTAGGATATCTCTACTTACCTTCCCAAAGTATACACGCGTAAAGTTTTCTGTACCCGTCAAGTTCTAAATACCTTGTATGATGCTTGTATGTTGAGAAATGCATGAGAAACTTGAAGGGTATTTTTCTTAAAAAGATGAAAAGGAAGCGGAGTATGTTGAAAATATCAACTTTATTTTTCGAAAAAACATATGTTGTTTTAAACTTTCCAAAAAGAAAGAACGAATTTCGAAATATAGGAATTTAACGCTTGATTGTAAGCATTCGTATTTTGATCTTTAGGATGGTTATGAGAATGCATACATGTTAACTAGGCTTACTTGTGTTTGTGTGATAAAGCATAAGTGGTCTCCACTCCAAAGGCGTCCGTACATGTGGCGTTATGTTTTAAGTTGTGATTTGAGCATGCTAAATGATATGGAGTTGGATGATCTTACTAGTTTAGTTTTAAGATTACCATGGATGATTTATGATTACTTATGTGGAAAATCCTACGGCGGAGTCTATGCATAAAAACGAGACACTGTAATCAGAAAAGTTAGAAACATGGCACCTATGTGTGGCTAATAAGAAAAACGTGTTCCAAAGAAGGAAATATTTTTAAAACTACATAATGACCGATTTTTGATGGCATTATGTGAGATGTGTGTGTGTGTGTGCGCCAATGGGAACCCGGGACGGCGGAACCATTGTGAGGATATTCGGGAACCCAGAACAGCGGAACCGAGGTTGGGTGTGTAGCTTGGTTATCTGTGGAGATGAGCTTATGCAAATGTGTGCCAATGGGAACCCGGAACGACGGAACTATTGTAAGGATACTTGGGAATCCGGAACGGCGGAATCGAGGTTGGGTGTGTTAAAATGATTTTGGAAATGTTGATTTGGACAAAGAAAAGTGAAAGCGATGACATGGTCTACGATGAGTCGCGTAGGAGAAACTCGGAAAACCACGGACACCAACGATAGTTTGAACAATGAATGTTGATGTGTAATTGTTAAGCGTTTGGTTGAATAAGGGGGTGTTCCGCTTTTGGAAAAAAGTTCTTTTTGGAAAAAGAAGGTAATTTCAACCTCAAAAATCATGTGTTTACGTAAATAATTTTCCTATCAATATGGATCTTGTTTGATAGATCTCAATAAGATCTTTTAAACTGTGCAAAAAAAATTGAAAAAAAAATTTCATTTTCATTATATTTGAGTTTGAAATTACCTTCTTTTTCCAAAAAGTACTTTTTTTCAAAAGCGGAACACCCTCTAAGCATGATTCTAAGTGGAAAGCATATCAATTGTTTATAAGTTAAGGGTTTGTGGGTAGGATTTATTCTATTGAGCTTTGTAGCTCATGGTGTTACCCTTGGTGACCCTGACATATTATATGAGTGGCGACGCTGGTATAATATGTCAGATCTTATAGATGAACAAGACGAACTCTTCACCTTGGAGGCTTTCGGAGCCGAAGAACTTGCTAGGATGGAGGAACAACCGGAGCCGTAGTTAGGAATCCTAAATCCCCTTTTGTGTTAATAAAAATACTCTTTTAAGAGTTTGTTGTAATAATGAGCCTTGACTCTATTTAAATTTTTCAATAAAAATGTCCTTTTAACGTACCTAAAATTAGGGGCGTTACAAGTATTTTGCATGTTTCTTTTTGCATAAATTCCCACATGGTATGTATTTATTTCGCTAATTCAAGGGGAACGTAAAATATTTGGAGGATTAATATTTTTTTGTATAAGTTTAGTATTTCTATTAAAAATTTCCACATGGTTTGTTTTTTTCCCACTAATTGAAGAGGAACGTAACACATTTGGACATTAATTTTTTCTCCACAAGATTAGTTTTTTTATTGCATGTTTTTTTATGGATTATAGTGAGTGTAAATTGACATAGAGTTAAATTCACAAACAGATCAATTAAAACACTTGTATGAATAAGTTTTTAGTGCACCCCATGTATTCGAATCCTGGCTCTACCCCTAGCTACATATGAGTATTAATTTTTAACCACTGATGAGTGGATTTAGGAGGGAGAAAAATGGAAGAATATTATTTTATTAGTAAAGAAAATGACGAATACTGATGAGCTAAGCAAGAGAATTATTGAGACGATTAGGGGAATGTAAAGCTCCTACAACAGAGAACTTTTACCCTGCAAAATTTTTTACTCCTTCCTAATTCCTACTATATTTTAATATTTGTGTGATGTGGAGAGAAGGTGTGTACGTAGAAACTAGATGCAGCTTCGGCCGCCCAAAACGTCGTACGACACCCATCCTTTGGAATTGAATCGCAGGGTCGAAACAACACCGGAACGCATCCTCTCCATCTTTTCTTGGGCAGCACGGGGACACTCCCTCGAGACCCTCCACTGCACTGGGACACGGTTGCTAACACTGTTACACATTAATACTAATTTTGTTCCCATTTTTTTTTTTTTGAAACAAATTTATTCCTATTTGTTTGTCTATTTTTTAAACTCCAACATTTTAAGGGAACATAATAATTGTTTTCTAAAGGTTTTGATTTTCTAAGAATGTCCCTCAATTTTCTAGCATTAAATGGGAATGTACATTCTCCAATGTATTATTTTTTGGAAGAAAAATGGCATTAAGGTAATTTTAACAAGTCAAACTCATATTGAACAAACATTTTGAGACACGTAAAAGTCAAAAAATAGATAAACAAATTGAGACGGATGAAGTACATCAAAATGTTCCGCATTCTCGCTCTCAATTCTCGTATTGTGCTCATTTCGATAGGTTGAGATGTGTTTCAAAGGCGCTTTCACACTCGCGCTCTCGCGCACGCTCACGCAAACAAATTATGCGACTTACAGTGTACAGACTTAGCACGGTTGCACCACTTCAATCAAAACAACACAACATACGAAAGTCAATGAGAACACACATTCATTACATACACCACTTATATAGGCGCTTTTGACCCGTTTCATATTTGACAAAAATAATTAGAGTTGTTTTTTTTGTTACAAAATAGGGAGACGTCTATTCACACAGATGAATAGCGTACAGATCATGCACTGATCAACTTATGGGGTCCATTACGGATCCCATACAAAGAATTTAATCCATTCATTTAAATTTAAAACATTTTTTCAAGGGTTTCCGCAAAAAATCAGCTTAATCCAATATCGAGAAGTATTCGATCCAATTATCTAACTTTTCGTGCAGATCCGAAACTGAACAAAACATTAGATGATTTGATCGAGTATTTATAGGTATCAGATTGAGCTGATTTTTCATAGGAGCCTTTGAAAAAATGTTTTAAATTTAATAAACGGCTCGGATCGCTTATATGGGACCCGGCCCACATCTCGATCAGTTCAAGATCTGTGTATTATTCGTCTATGTAGGTATCATTTCTGTAGAAATAATTTGTTTACGGGCTTATTAGGTATCATTTCTGTAGAAATAATTTGTTTACGGGCTTATTAAAAAATTACTCATTCTGATATCGAATGTATGTACGCATAGCAGCTCTCCAGCAACATATTCTTATTATTCTGTGTCTTGCTTGCTTGGGCACCACGAGAAACGCTCCCTCAAGGCCTCAAACTCCACGCTCTCTCTCCCGCACTCTCTCTCCTCCACCGCTAAACAACTCTTTCTCCACCGACCTCCAACCCTCACCTCGTCCATGGCCGCCGACGAACCACTCGCACCTTCGTCCCAACCCTCTTCTCCTCCTCCGTCCCCAAACGCGCCCCCGCTGGGCTCCTCTGTGATCCCAATTTCTAACAAGCTCCAGGACATATTCGCCCAGCTCGGCAGCCGGTCGACGATGGAGCTTCCCCAGGTGGCGGTCGTCGGGAGCCAGAGCAGCGGCAAGTCGAGCGTCCTCGAGTCTCTGGTCGGCCGCGATTTCCTGCCCAGGGGCTCGGATATCTGCACGCGGCGGCCGCTGGTGCTTCAGCTGTTGCAGACCAACCAGAATTATTCCGGTGGATCGGTGGAGGAGTACGGGGAGTTTTTGCACTTGCCTGGGAAGAGGTTTTATGATTTCGCTGAGATTCGCAAGGAAATTCAGGTATTGATTGATTGGTGCACTATGTTTTGTGGTTTTAATTTTGTATTGTCTATTGGACACCTTAACTAGGGCTGCTAAATAACCCAATCTAATTTGAGTTCGAGCCCGTATTTGTTTGTTTAAAGTTTGCTCAAGATCGGTTTCTTACATAAACATACCTAACTGCAGTGGCAGAGACGGGATTTAGGCTCGTGGGTGGCACTGTTAACGGGAGTCTACTGGTATTGTTTTACATTGTTAGCAAAAATATGAGGGCAAATTACAGTTACCCCCCTCTAACTATGCCTCGGAAACACTTACCCCCCTCTAACTTTTTTTTTGGCACTTAACCCCTCAAACTAACAAAAATTCACACGGTCATAACTTCAAACGGCCATAACTTCTTCGTCGGAAATCGAAAATATGCAAATTATATATCGATTTCGGGGTCTTGAAGTCAGCTTTCTAATGACATTAAAATCACATCATAATTCAAAGCACACATAAAGTTATGATCAAAAGAGTAAGGGTTGGTAGACAAAAAGACCGTTTTGATCATAACTTTCTGTGTGCTTTGAATCGTGATGTGATTTTGGTGTCATTAGAAAGCTGACTTCAAGACCTCGAAATCGATATATAATTTGTATATTTTTGATTTCCGACGAAGAAGTTATGATCGTTTGAAGTTATGACCGTGTGAATTTTCGTTAGTTTGAGGGGGTTAAGTGCCAAAAAAAAAAGTTAGAGGGGGTAAATGTTCCCAAGGCATAGTTAGAGGGGGGTAACTGTAATTTGCCCAAAATATGAAGAGTAAGGTTAAGTGCAAGTCAAGCTTTGTCCTGGAGCTTTATTTTCACTTCTCCGGTGGTCTTTAAATGAAAGTTTTTGTGATATGTTATTTCGATACCAATAGATGCCTAATCCAATAATGTAAAATAAAACTTTTTTGGGAACTGGACCCCGCCCCTGAACCGAAGTTTAATTATATTTTTGAAGGTCATTAAGGTTTCAAACCAAGCAAGGGCAAGATATTACTTGGCAATTATAAAATGTTCAAGCTACATGAGATGGGCCTGTGTTTGGCTTGATTAAAGCTTGTTTGAGATTGGCTCGTCTCATAAAGAAGCTCGAACTTATATCTCGTTAAGTTTCAAATCAACCTTGATGAATTATTTGCTTGGCTCATTTATCACCCTTAACATTAACTAATACCAAATATTTTGGTTTATTAAAATAATTTGTGCTATATGTGTGCATATGTAGACCTCTTCGTAAATAGTCTGGATAATACGAGATGCAGTAATATGACAAGTAATTGTAACAATTGAACCATAATACAACACAATTTTTTCCGGAAGACCGTTACACACACGTTAACACAAGAACCATGAAATTGGTAACTAACCATAACTATGAAGAACTTGCCGATAAAAAAAAACTATGAAGAACTTTCTCATGGTGAACACTCATTCGCAACTAGACAAGAAAACGTGTAACAAAGACCTACAAGTACTCAAGTAGGTAGCATTTCTAGAGTACAGACTACCATAGCTTTCTCCTCATTTATTATGTTCAAGTAGTATATCTCTATGACTATATCATAACTGCAAAATCTTTATTCTCTTACGTTTTTAGGATCTTGTTAACGAGCATTTTAAGATATCGGTCAACAAAGCTTGAATTGTTGTGTATTTTTTCCAGCACACGCTACTATGCTAGCTTTTTAGCTAAGTTTGAATCAGTGCACTTTACGGAAGCCGTGTTTTTATTAGTGGAACTGAGAATTACTAGTTTTATTTTCCTGGAATTCTTTTGCCCCCTATTAGACTTTCTGTATTTTGAGTTGGCCGATAAAAAAGCAAAAACACACCAAGAGAGAAATACAAAGCAATAATATTTTTACATTCTAGGTTACTATCACTGATCCCAGTTCCTGTGTTTTGGTGATTTAAGCTTCCAAAGAATCCAAACTATTGCCCCAGGTTCACAGAGCTTCCTTTTAAATTCTTCTGTTACACTAGGATAGCGGGTCATCATATCATCTCCGACTTAAAAGTTAGTTCCGGTTCTCTGAGTCTGCTACTTTATTTAAGATTTCATAACCCCTTTGTTAAACAAAATTGCTTATCAAACTGTCTGGATTGTTCAGCAACTTTGCTTTTACTGTTTAACAAGGATAGGGATACCAAATCATTTTATTGATTGGTCATCCTTTCATTTTGTAATCGAGTATGTTTTTTTACTTGAAAGATCCTTATGGATAATTTGATTATTTTATTAGAGTACTAAATTGTCAATTAGAATTCTCCAAGTTGCTGAGAACAGTTAGGTGTTATTCAATCTCTACTATTCGATGGTGGCCTAATAAATTACCTAACAGAAAAAGTTAGTGCAAGGGGCAAATAAATAGAAATTATAAGTATGAACACGTGTATAATATCTGATCGTCGGCAGTCCACCTATTTGACGTAGGCTCTAGTTATTTCAAAATGAGTGGTTGTATCAGCAGATACTTTCTTGCTGATGTAAAACCGCCATCATATTTTTTGTCCACATTTGTGATAACTTTAGAGTTCAGCTAATTTATCAAAGTTAAGGACATAAAAGTGATGAGAAGTTTCTTGTCTAAGAATCCGAGAATTTTCTCACCTCAATGTAGACTTATTATTGATGTTGCTACTTTTTCTTTGCCCTGGCATT
>BPLS01024712.1:54972-77443 GCA_019656275.1 Rhododendron kiyosumense | reverse complement strand
TTCGGTGAAACCAACATGAAGAGGCTGTCATCATAAATTAAAAAAAAGACAAGATTAAATGTGCATTTCTCTAGTTCAATTTTTCCAAGTAGTGTTTTGAATAAATTTAGACCTTCGGAGTTGGGCAAACGAGAACTAACTTTAAGGTGTATAGATGGGAAAAAACATAGTAGCTTCAGCCGTAAACTAAATAAAGCTTATCATTCATAGATCAATGGTTTCATACTCTACAACAAATGTTCTGCAGTATGAAAAATAGATCCCAAAGAACGGTGTAGTCGTAGCCATAAAAGACTGTTATTATTCACATTTTGACATGGATATAACCTTCTATGTAGCATTGCACATAATGCTGGGAAAGCATCTCAGATTCAGAAACCTGACAATGCTTCAAATGATAGAAAGAAACTTCTCAAATAAACTGGTAATAGGACTCCAAATTACCCCCCAATTAACACAAAAGTAAGTCAGTGATCAATGGGAAGACAACCCCACAAGAAGTCTTTGTAGGATAAATATGGTCTCGTCCTAAAAATCATGATAATTCCAATTACAAGATAGAAAAGGAAGATAAGTAAATTGAAGAGAAATTTATCTTTTTCCACATATGGAACCTTGGAAGTAGAAGGAAGAGCACACCTGATGGATATCCCCAATGAAATGTGATAAGAACATAAGTGCCTCTGTCAAGTTGTCTGTTGAAGAAAGAGAAATGAGTACCCCAATTATAGCCATGACAAAAACCTAGTAAAACAGAGAACTTACATTTGCTTTCCGTATTGGAGTCCTTATAAGCTGACATAAGTTGCATAGTATAGTTGTTAATTGCTCCAGTGACACACATGTTTTTTTGTCCAGCTGAATTATGGCAGTCCCCTATAAGAAGGGTAAGAAGATGGGTCATTTTTTAGTATTGTGTGGAACAGCAAAAATCAAATCACACACAGCAACCCATGTATCAGAATATCTTCCCTAAACCCAATGTCACATGGACTCAGAAAGGGGTGTCAAGTGGAGGTATGTGTCTCAAGTGTTTGATCCATCTAAGGATATGTGACATGCCAAAGTGTTCATATTCCATAAAATGTTTTTCTAATTGTTTAAAGCTAAATGATGTTACTTGTTACCTATAGGCTAGAGCATTCATCCATAACATAGGAGTTCTATGCATACTTCAGAGTGTATACAAATTATGAGAATTCTTGCTATATTAATGCCCAACTAAAGTGTTAGACAGACCCATAATCCTATCCTTGAATACAGAACAACCAGAAGCAATGACGGAGCCAGCATTCAGCGTTAGTGGGGGCACCTTTTAAACACGCTTGAACCAAAAAAATTTGTAATAAGTAATCCTTGAACGATAAAAAAAACTTTTATACTGAAAATAATAAAATGTTAACATGGTTAATAAGAAAGTCACATAAATTATCAAAACAAACCGCTTGCTTGAATTGTCTCAGCGGATCAATTTGAGGGCAATCAAATACACAACCACCAAAATGTTGATATTTAGCAATCTAGCTCCAAATAGAAAGATTATATGTTTTTCAAATCCTATTTATAAATCTCTAAATTTGAATTGCATTGTGGGTTCTACCGAGAGAGAGAAACAAACAAGACTACTGTCAAAACTGTAAATAATTCCTAAAGTATAATGCATATAGCCCATGGTTTAGCCATTATTGAATTTTGGACATTATGCATTAGAGAGTTTCAAATAGTAAGTGGAGTCTATTATTTGCATTAGACATCTCATTTCACCTGTGTAGTGGAAATTGTCCTCTTTGAAATACAAATTTGAGAATGAAATGATACACAATAATACAAAGAGTATTAGGGTGATTAAAAAGAGAATACTTATGAAAGACAACTTATAAGGCAAAATGCAAATTTTAAAGAATAAAAAGGAATTTGAGGGGATACGAACCCCACTAGGCCTACACTCCCTCTGCCACCAACCGGGAGCAAGTTACTAATGCTACTTAGTGTCCAGGGGTCGAGTGTCTGGCGACACAAGTACTTTTTATAGTCAGAAGAGTCTATGTAAGATAGCACAAAAGTATGTAGCAACTCATGTGTGATGAAGGGGGCAATTAATACAGGAATCTGAGTGATACACTGAACTTACGGCTGTAGTTATAGTTACACCTGAAATCAGGGGTATCAATATAGTGTAAAGGTCCACTCCAGTGGTAGTGGAACCGAATCTCATCAGCCCATGAGCAAACAGAAGCAAGATCACCTTGAGCAGAATCAGGAAGCAATTCTTTCACCGCGACTGAAGCATCTTCAGAAAGATATCCCTAAAATACCCAATAAATGTTAGTAGGAAAAATGTTCTGTTTTGCGTTGAACTTAGAGAAACTATGAATGAGCTTGCCATTACGCATCTCTTGATGGTTGGATAAAGCATATATGAAACCCCTTCCTGCCCAATAATGAGCATATGTCCCGTTATTTTCCACTCAAATGGTAAGTGATTTGGACTTTGAACAAAACTGATTTGCGTAGTTCACAGAGAAATTGCAGTGGAAAGTAATTAAGAAGACAACAACCATGATTAGTTAAAGTAATGACTAATGCGTAATTGCTGATTATAACCCCACAACACACAAGCTTGTCTTAAAAGCCAAAAACCTATGATGACAACATTCTCTGATCCAGTTTCCCAACTTGATTGTACTCCTGCACCAAGGACCCTCAAATGATTGATTGAAAAGAAACTCTAGTAATGTGAATATTACAAATCTGAGCATATATCTGAACTCTGAAGTTTTGTTAATTCAATTTTTAAGGTAAGTAACTCTGAAGTATTGAACTTAAGCATCACATTAAAAGCCCCTTCCAGTGGATAACAAGTTTATGCAAGTAGATAGCTAGAGTATAGTTAATGGATTGCAAGAAGTCCAGAAAACTATTGACCAAACAAATCTTAATTAAAGTTTTCAAAAGTCAAATTTTGGCACTTCTTCGACATAGGACAGGGAATTCACCCTCATGGCCGTGTTTGATTGACCTAAATAATAGTGAGGACGTACATAATTCCATAGGCTAAGTAATCTCACTGGATTTATTGGTAGGGGATCAAAAGTACCACATCGACGTGTACCCAATGCTTTCCAAACAGATACGTAATCCCTTTTGAAAATTGGCATTCAAATGCCAGAACTGCATTTCCATGGGATGACGTCCCACATCTAATCTAGCCAAAGTAATAGGCACCAAGAGTTCTATGCAAAAGTGTGCAAATAATATTCGTAGTGCGAACCACAAGGGGTTTGGTCGAGTGTGCACAGGACAGCAACCAAAAGGGTTTACCCCAAGAGGTCGCAATGTCGAATTTCCCAAAGGCCAAGCTGGGCAAAAACCCCGATTATCAAGAAACAAACAGGTAATTGATTTTCACACCTCCCTTTTTTATTACAAAATTAACCTTTCATTTATATACTCTTTCACACTAACAAAATTAACCTTTCATTTATATACTCTTTCACACTACACTTGGAAGGACAACATTATAAATTCACATCAAGGGATTGTGGTTATAAAAAATGGGAGGGTGAAAATCACTACCCAAACAAAAATCCTACTGTGATTTTATCTTGAACTAAATATTTCCTAGTTTGTTTGTTTCAATAAAAATTCCTAGTGTGATCAATGCAAACCAAACAAAAATAAACACCCACAAAAATTGGTAACAATCTCGCAAATTTTACCTGGGCAATCTTGCACACGGTATAGTGACCATCCTTTCCCCAACCCAGAATTCCTGGAATCAACTGCAGAAGAAGAATCGCCTTCCCAATCCACATGAACTCAGATCCACCCATATCTCTGCCAATTACAGGGGAAAAAAAGAAGAAGAAGAAAGAAAGAAAGAAAGGTAATGAAGTACATTCAGTTGCGTATAGGAGAATGCATATGGAGTATACTCTATAGGTAGATGGAGTTGGCGTGAAGACTAGACATACTACCTGGTAATCTGCTATTGGATGATCGACTGGGAAGCAAGAAAACCCTAGGACTCTTAACTGTAATGCGACTCCATTAGTTGTACGAGAACGCTGATGATACCGTTGGTGTGGTTTCAGTGTTTTACACTTTCACTCGTGGGGTATACTCGTGGTAATTTCAAATGCTAACGGAAGGCGATACGACGTCCAAGAGGGTCCGATCTCTTCTCGTTCGAAAATTTCTGTGTTTCTATGGCTTGTTTTTCCTGTTGAATTGTGTGATTTATTTTTTATGTTTTAAATTTAACCGTCAAAAAATACGCACAAAAATTTTTAGCAAAAAGGATTCTGACAAATTTTTAAATTCGATAGCCAGAAAACCCTCGGTAAAGGCACAGGTTTTTTTCAAAGAGAATTCTGTCTCCGTCATAAAGTGATTAAAATGACGAAGTGAGGTAATCCTGTTTGGCCTAATCTTTTTTGGAATATTTTTTCTAATTATTACCCCCATTGTTTTTTAATTTTGCTATTATCGTGTCAAAAAATAAATTAATTTTGAAGAGAACATAAAGCCAAAAGTTCATTAAAGATAAAAAAATAATTTAGAAATGGATAGATCTTGCTTTAAGGACTATTTATTTTCTAAGCTTTTTGCAAGCTTTTAAATAAGAGGTCTTTTTATTTTTTGGATTTTTCTCGCTCAGATGAATCCAAGGAAGTTGAGTATTTACAAATAAGTTAAATCAACACCGAACATAAATAAATTAGTATTTAAAAAACAAGTTAAATTAGTCCAAACTATAACCTAGTTAATTAAGCTAAGGATAAACTCCAAATAAAACTAGTAGTAAGGGGTGTTCGGTTAAATAAGCCAAGTGGCTTATTTTTTTGTCCTTATTCAAATTTTTTTCATATCACTTGGCTTATTGTTAATTTTTTGGGGATTATTGCATCCTCACAATGAGAGGAATCTAAAAGCAAAAAATTTTTATCAAAATCCAATTTTTTTTTGAAATGAAATATACCTTTAGGGACTAAATAGAAAATATACAAACTTTTTATTCAATGATTTTTCAAAATAGACATTTATTAAAGAACAACTAAAATAGAATAGTGAATTCTAAAAAAGGGACGAAGGGAGTAAATAAGATAATTTCATCCAATTCTCAATGGAGTTTAACTGCATGGTCTAATTAAAAACTGATCGACAAGATCAGATGTCTACTAGAAGTTTTGATAAAAAAAGCAAGCACAACAAGAAGTAGGTAAAATTGTTAGCAAAATTTTTCTTTATCCAGTTTAACTAGTCTATTTTTTTTTAAGAAGAACAACATAAATAACTAGTCATTTTTTGTCTTCATACTACAACAAAGCTAGGTATTCTCCTAATCGTTTTGTAAGATTACACATTTTATATTGAAGTGAAGAGGGAGAATTTGAAAAAGGTATAATAATTATATGCTTCACCAGTGAACAATGACTCAACAAATGTGTTGAGTTACTCAGCAAAGTTAAGATACCTAGGCTTTTATTGAAACTTGGGGCTTTGATTTTGTGTGTTTGCTAGCTAACATGCCTAAAATACCACATATAGCTAGGTTATTATGCTCCATGGTAAGGTGCATAGGGTATCTCTAATGACATAACTAAAATTGGATAATCAAAACTTATCACCTTATCTTTTGATTATCTATTCAAGAAATTGTTAAGTTTTTTTTTTTGAGAAGGCAAGGAACTGCTGCGATTCATAATATAAAGTCTCACAATTGTCAATTGTAGTCCATAATCAAACACCTTTCTTAGTATAGCGAGAACTTGGGGCTTTGATTTTAGTATAGCGAGATAGAGAGAGGTGGAAATGAAAGAGAGAATGTGTGGTACCCATTAAATTTGGTTATTCAAAGAAAAAAAAGAGACTGATCAAAAAAAAAGAAAAAAGAAAAAAAAAAGGAGTTTTTTTTACTACATTTTTTGTTAATATCACTACCCTTTGTGTATTGATTAGATGATTTGTTTTGTGAGAGAATGGAAATGACATTAACAAAAAGAGGAGTGGCAAAATCAATTCCCAAAAAAATTGCTAGTTTTGGTTATCCAAATACTAAAATTTAATTATTGATCAAAGAGTTGCTAAATTACGATTATGAGCCATATTTTAAACTAACATGGCTAACTTTTGCGAATGCGATAAATGGAAGTTTGCGGATCAAAAAATAAATAAATGGAAGTTTAGGTGTATTTTTAGAATTTCCCCTACTTCAAATTCCAAACTCGCCCCTACTATAGAACAGTCGTGCTGATTTATCCGACTTCCCTCCCAGTCCTGATAACCTCACCCCACCTGAGTTCTCCATTCCCCTTCTTCCGACCACCGTCAACCACCAAAATGAAGGCCGTGGTTATATCCACCCCCGGCGGCCCCGAAGTCCTTCAACTACAAGAGGTCGAAGACCCAGAATATGGAGACGACGACGTTCTGATCAGAGTCGCAGCCACCGCACTCAACCGGGCCGACACTATCCAGCGCAAAGGCTCGTACCCGCCGCCGAAGGGCACGAGCCCGTTCCTAGGTCTGGAATGTTCTGGAACCGTCGAGGCCGTCGGGAGGAACGTCACTCGGTGGAAAATCGGTGACCAGGTCTGCTCAACTCTCGTTTTGCTTTTGGAGGTTTCTTTCGTGTTAGGGAAGAGATTTGATGGGTTGTTTTATGCTGTGTGTAGGGTATTGAGATTAGAAGGGGAAGGAAATTAGGGTTTTTGATCGAAGGATTAGTTGTAGTGAGGAAATTGGGATATATATATATTTTTTTAAAACTCCGGTATCCGGGCAAGCTTACACGAACCTCGGCATCTGGGGTGAACCCCACCGCCCACTTGCGGGAATCTCAATTAAAGCCGGAGCTCCAAAGAGTTGATAACACCTAGGAAGTTTTAAACTTGACCTTGGAAGGGAGTAAACCCAAGTCCCAGGCCTTGACCACTAGACTGACCCCTTAAGGTAGGACATTGGGATTTTATGTTGTGTCTGGTTTTTGTTGCGATGTTTGGATGCTCAGAAAAAGATATGGAAAAGAGAAGAAAATGCCATTTTGAACCTTACCTTATTTGTTATTGCGATGTCTCAAACTTATCACTTTGCAATATGAATACGGTCTAACAAGACGAAGGATCAAATACAGCTAGCTTTGCGGGGGATGCTACAGTAGTACTTACAATGGATAAAGATATGATACTTAGTACCAAATAAAATACTGCATGAGTGTACAGTATTTGCTTCTATACAAAATACAGTATCCCTCGCATTGCTAAATTACAATATGAATTTCAGGGTCATTTCATCATAAGTCATATAAGAGCTTAACATGGTTCACTTACGGGAAGAAGCCAATTCACTTTTTGCTCAATAATTATTTAGTTGCGGGAATGTTTTGCATCAACTTGTTGGGTTAATGTGCATACCAAATTCCTTCATCTTTGCTGATTTTCTCCTTTTGTGCTTTTCTTTTCTTTTCTTTTTTGTGGTGATGTGGATCGTTGAGGCCCGAGGGGGTTGGTTTGTAAGCATCCATTGCATGCAGTCTTATGTGGTGTTTGATTATAGTTTAATCTAAATGTGCTTATCTGTGAACTTAAAAAAAAAAATTAGTGGGAGTATGAGTGACTCAATATCTATTGGAAAATGGGTTTGATTCATTACTTCTTGTAATCAAGTTTGAACGTTATTATCGAAGTGTCAAACCCCAGCAAGCCTCTATAAACTTCTGAGTGATTAACCATTTTGCTGAGCTAAGCATAGTAGAGTCGAGGCTATTGACATTTAGCGTACGCAATAAAACATCTATCTCTTCCTCTCAAGTAAGCTAGAAAACTATGAGATAGAGTTTGGCATATCCTCTTGTACTTGATGGTTATTGATCCTTTCGATATCCTGTTACTGTTGGAAGGAGAAGTTCGTAAGCTTTCTTAGTAAATGAGAGAGAGGTTTTGCAGGTATGTGCTCTTCTTAGTGGAGGAGGGTATGCTGAGAAGGTGGCTGTACCCACTGGACAAGTTCTTCCTGTTCCAGCTGGTGTTTCTCTAAAAGATGCTGCTAGTTTCCCTGAAGTGGCGTGCACTGTTTGGTCAACCGTGTTCATGATGAGCAGGCTATCTGCTGGAGAAACATTCCTGGTAATTTATCATCCCTTTCTGTTTTTTTCTGTAGCACAATTTTTCACCACTTTGTTGTTTGCCTTAGAAATACTGAAAGGTCATGAAATTCTACTGTACTTGTTTTTTTAATCTGAAATTCTACCGTACTTGAATTGATTGATATTGAGGAACTTACTGTGGATATTTATGGATCATATCATGGTGTATGTAAGTTCTGCTAAAAAGTTTGATTTCTTCTCAGAAATGTTACCCTTTTATGATTAAGATTAGAATTGCTGAATTTGTCGCAAAAGTCAGAAAATGAAAGTCTTACTCATACTGTTATCTGGTTTTCATATTTTCAAGCCTTTATATATGGAGTTATGCGCATTGCGCCCTTGATTTTGTAACCACTAGGAAAACAGTGAAACCATAAGTGGACTATTTACTTTGTTTAAATGAAGACCACATTGGGATGTTGAATCATGGTATGTTGGTCTGAAAAAAAAAATTTGTTTTATGAAGTCATTAAGTGGTCTTCATCTTGGTGCTTGGATATGCTGTCTGCTCAATTCATTAGTCATTACAATCTTGTCCAATATTAATGCTGAAATCTAACTTGAAACTGTTGACAAAAATACTTATACTCTATGACAGATACACGGGGGCTCTAGTGGAATTGGTACATTTGCGATCCAAATAGCGAAATACCTAGGAGCCAAAGTGTTTGTCACAGCAGGTTTAGTAAGCGCGTTTTTATCTCATAATACATGTGAGGGTGAGCATTATTGGAGGTTCCATTATTCTTTGACAAAGCTCTTTCACCAGGAAGCGAAGAAAAATTAGCTGCTTGCAAGGATCTGGGAGCTGATGTGTGCATCAACTACAAGAGTGAAGATTTTGTTGCACGTGTGAAGGAAGAAACACAAGGAAAAGGTATATTCTCTATAGCACGATTATTTCAACCTGCTATTTTGATTTTACTTGTTCATGCAATCTGCTCCTTTTGGAATCTAAATGAAATTAGACACTAATGTTACTTGAAAATGCTAATACTCTAGCGATTTGCAGATTGCAATGCACTTTCCATTCCAAAAAGTTTTGTTTTTTAGCATTCTAAAGAGTTCCCTAATTCTTTCCTTTAATTTACCTAACTTTTCCTGTGGGTGTAGAAATCTTAAGATTGCTGACTAGAATTCAAAGAAAGTGAATCTTTCGAATGACAAATGTGAAAAAATAGAAGTAGTCATAGTGCTTCTAGAAATGCTTTTTTAAATGGAGATTTCCAAAAATGTTCCCTTTAGAAAAGATTTGGTGTTATCGGACCTTGATTCAGGGTATGATTATACTGCAATTTCGTTCCCAATCCTTGTACAGTTGTACCACGTTCCGGGTGACCTAGGTTAGACATGACCTTTTTTGGCATCACACCCATTCATAGGGATAAATATGTAACCTTCATATTTTGGCTGGTTTAGAAAACTTAATGTTGAAAGTTGAAACATCTTCTGACATCAGGTGTTGATGTTATACTGGACAACGTTGGAGGACCCTACTTTCAACGGAACATTGACAGCCTAAATATGGATGGGAGACTTTTTATTATCGGCTTTATGGGTGGAACAGTAACACAAGTGAATCTTCAGGGTTTGCTTGCAAGGCGCCTCACAGTGCAAGGTATATGCTGAAGCTCTTGTCTATTTTTTCCCACTACTTTGAATTACTGATCTAATTGCATTTTTTCGTTTTGCTAGATAGTTTTTTTTTATTGGCATATTGCTAGAATGCTAGAGAAATAATCTTTTTCCGACAGAAGTAAAAAAGGCAAATCAATTCAATTTGATGAAAGATCTCAAGGGATAGTCCTATCTAGTCCACGACCACCAAGTGTTATTTAATGTTGAATAATGTACAATCTACTTCACTTTGGGTCCCCTATGGTATAAGTTGGCAATCCCATGATTATGCATCTGGTATTCTTTGGTAATCAGACTTCCTAGTGCTATTTTCATCACATCTCACCATTCTCAACCATTACATATATGGCCCGAGGGAACTCCTTTTTTCACAATGGTTGGGCAGGGTGTTTGACTAATCCATGCGATGAATTCAGTGTCGGCCCTATGGTAAAGTCCAAGGTACGGCTATTTTAGGCCCCTTAAAGTATGCAAATTTTCTACGGGCCTTCTATTTTTGGTACCCACTATTAAAGTATAAGAAAAAAGATACTCCCTCCGTCTCAAATTTCTAGACCTACGAATAATCATGTAAAGGTGATTTATCTGACTTATGAGTACTTGTATTTGTTTTTTTGGAAAGGTAATTTATCTAACTTACATTTTGTTTTAAGAATTCATAAAGGGACTCAATTTTTTTTATTTTCACTTTAAGCCCCCTAAAAGTCAGGGCTAGCCATGGCGATGATGCAAAATATTTCCTCCATTGAATTTGGAATGTTAGCATCTGTATTACACAAGAAGGCAAACTTCACTTTACCCTCTCTGTTGTTTTGCCATATGCGGATACCCTCCCTCTCATTTGGAAATAAGTATCAGCACATAAACCCTTAGTTTTTTTTGGTAAACAGCACATAAACCCTTATGATTTGTGGACTATAGTGCACCTGTCACCTGATTCCTTCCGTAAGTATGGACTATTGCCTGAGGCGAATACCTTTGTTTCATATGGGGAACTTACTAGTATGACAAAGATTGCAATTCTATGCTACAATGCAGCGGCTGGGTTGCGCTACAGGAGTATAGAAAACAAAGCTCTGATCGTGAGCGAAGTGGAGAAAAATGTTTGGCCAGCGATCGTGGCAGGGAAGGTGAAACCAGTGGTGTATAAATGTCTTTCGTTGTCTGAAGCAGCTGAGGGTCACCGGCTTATGGAGAGTAGCAACCATATTGGGAAAATACTCCTTGTCACTTGATATTTTGGATGATCTTTTGCATCAGGAGACTGAATAAAATTATTATAAGCTTTCTCAGAAGCATATGCTGTGATGGGACATAATGCTTTAGTTAACAGCAAAAATAAAATGGCGTTAGTTGCTTGAAAGGACATATCTTGTGTTATGTTGATCTCCATTTTCAATATTGTAATAATACTTCTGAACTAAAGGCACCTCTTTCTCCTCTTTTTTTTTTTTTTGATTAAATAAATTAGATGTATTAATAAGAGATATTTTGTGGGGTCAAACTTGTAAAATTGTCTTAAACACATATTAAGAATAATTACAGGAAAACTATTTTTATTTATTTGCGCTTTTATTTTTTTTATTTTTTTCGGATGAAATAACTTTGCCCTTCATATATGTGGAAAATAAATCAACAAGTAAGGATAATTTTGTAATTTCATGCAAATATCAACAAAAAAAAGTAATGCAAATGGATAAAAGGAGAGAGAAAATAATATATTTCACTATTTTAAACGGTTGAGGGGATGACTTTACTCTACTTAATCACATTGCACTCCACCCACAGATCCACCCATGTAAGCAAGTTTCCAAAATTAATTCTAAAAGGTGTAACCAAAGAAGCTAAAGGTCCGTTTGGAACTTGTCGAAAGGAAGGAAAAGAAAGAAAAATGATTAAGAAGAAAAGTGTTGAGGAAAATGTATTGTGCTCAAAATATTATTTTCTTATATTCCTTTCTCTTTCTTTCTAAACCAAACAAGGGGAGGACATAATTTTTTTTCTAATTTTTCTTTTCCAATTCCTTCTTACCTTTCTCTCATTTTTTCCTCTTTCGGGGAAGCTCCAAACAGAGCCTAAGCTCCAAACGTAATTTGAGAATGAAATTTAGATACAATAATTAATTAGTACTAACTAATTGGACGTAAGTCAGTTAATTAGCCATCGCCCGACTCCGCAAAATCGGGCAACCGTCTCCGTCCAGCCACTGACACTGCCACACTCGGGCGTTGACTCGTATTCAACTCGCCGGTTTTCTTCTTCCGACAAACACCCAACTACCGCCGCCGCCGCCACAAATGAAGGCCGTGGTGATAACCACCCCAGGCGGGCCCGAAGTGCTGCAACTACAAGAAGTCGAAGACCCAGAATTTGGCGACGACGACGTTCTGATCAGAGTCGCGGCCACCGCGCTCAACAGGATCGACACTCTCCAGCGCAAGGGCCCGTACCCGCCGCCTCGGTTCCTTGGTCTCGAATGTTCTGGAACCGTCGAGGCCGTCGGGAGAAGCGTCACCCGGTGGAGAATCGGCGACGAGGTATAATTTCCATGTCATGAGGATATTTCTTTCCATGCTGATGCGGGTACGGCGGTCTCTTTTCAAACTTGTTAATGAACTTTTTAATCGAGCCGATTATGTGTGGATCTCAAGTAATTTGAGTTATTTATTTATTTATAAATGCTAAGCCAAACGAGCAGGGTAGTAACTTCTTCGGGCTTGGTTTGCAAACTTAACCATACACGACCCGAATGAATGAGATTGTTTAAGCTTGGTTTGAAAACTTTACAAACTCGTTTATGAAGCGAGCCTATTTCAATTGAGCCTTCTAATCAAGCCGGTTATGTGTCCATGTCAAGTAATGTGGTTTTTTATCCATGATAGGCTGAACGAGTAAAGTTGTAACTTCTTCGAGTTTGGTTTGCAAGCTTAACGAGCTTCAAAAAGAGCTCCAAAAAAATTATTCAAGCTTATTTGATTATGTAACAAACAAACCTTGAACCACAAGCTTGAACTTGACTTGAGTAGTTTTGCTAGTATATCAGACTATCACCTCCAAGCGCAGTGTAGATATAATTTATTTGAATAAAAATTTTAAAAATAAAATAGTCACATTATTTTACAACAATACTGCTAACCAAATAACAGTTTTCCTCATAATTTTTTTGAATTGGCCTATTAGCATTATTAATATTACATATTAGATTTTGGGCTTAGTATTCATCTCAAGGTGCTCATCTTTCCTCTTTGGAGGGACGGTTGTAGGGTTTTTAAGCATCCACAAGATTGTTTACTGTTCGATGATACTCGAGTGAACTTCAGCAAAATTATCCAAGAAAGTAAAGTATATGTGCAAGGGTGTTGTGCGAAAGAGTAACTTGTTGGAAGTATAAGGAATTTGATTAGCTACCGCTTCCTAGGTCATGATCGAGTTATGATGATATAATCTGGGAGTCAACCCTGTCTAGCCATTAAAATCTTTTCAAAGGACATGCTATTTTGTTGGGCTGAGGGCCTGAGGCAATTGTAATTTCTTTGTAAAACGTTGAAAAATTCATCTGTTCCCCTCATAAGAGAGAACAAACTATGAAGTAGAGAGCATAGCTTGACCCTTTTATGATATCTTCCTCGTTCTCGACCCTTTTAGTATTTCGAACGTAGTACCTGCAGCATATGAGGAGAGTGATTTTGCAGGTTTGTGCTCTTCTTAGTGGAGGAGGGTATGCTGAGAAGGTGGCTGTACAGGCAGGACAGGTTCTTCCTGTTCCACCTGGTGTTTCTCTTAAAGATGCTGCAAGTTTTCCTGAAGTGGTATGCACTCTTTGGTCGACCGTTTTCATGAGGAGCAGGCTATGTGCAGGAGAAACATTCCTGGTAATTTACAAGCCCATCTACACACAAAAGCATTGTTCTTTCCCGCTTTGTTTCTTTCATTAATAAAAAGCCGTTTGAACTTTTTCAGGCTCAGTTTTTTGTAATGCTTTTGAGGAAATGGTTTTCTTAAAACACAAACAATCATCATTTTTCGTTTTGTTTTTTATTGCATTGATCTTAATCTGTGTGCATTTGCGTGTGTGATTTTTTCAATTTTTATTTATTTTACCTCCGCATGAGGGATCCAGTGCCGACAATATTAGAAAAAAAGTTAATTTGCATGTAAAAAATAAACTTTTTTCAATGCATTTTTTGGATCCAGGGGTTCCCCTGATATAATGGTGGAGCTGCGCCTGGGTATCATCTCAATCATCGGTCGATCTTCCCTCTCCTCTCCTCTCTTCTCTCTCAATCATCAATCGATTTTCTCTCTTCACGTATATAGTTTACATATATTATACTGTATATGGAAATGGAAAAGCTTTTTTTTTTTTTTTTAACGTTTTCAGAAATATATGTGTGTACATAAATTATACTGCATATGAAAACGAAAAAGCTTTGTTTTAATGTCTTCAGATACAGTACACTTTTTATGCTTTTTATCTGTATTGGCCTATATAGTATTTTGTTGTATGCTATTTTCCCTATTTTTTTCGCCTAGGTGCGCCTTGCTTTAAAAAGGCACGCGGATCGCCTTGCACCTCTCGCCTAGGCCCCAGAGATCGTTGCGCCTCTCGCCCTTAACAACTATGGTTACTGTATGAATTGCTTTCTTGGAGTTGCCAAAAAATTTGACTAACTCATGAAGTAGTTTGTTTCACCCAATTTGAGCTTTCACATTTGGAGTTACATGCCTCTTTTTGATAAATTAGATGGACCAGTAAATTAAAAGGAACAGTAATATGATTATCTAAATTGTGGAAATGAAAAGTGCTGTGGCCTCATGGGTAGTGTGGCATAATACTTGTTTGCGTTTGGCGAAACGATCTTATATAAGCTTTCTCCTCTTTATCACCATTGATAGCCAATCTTAAAATTATGACACTTTAGTTATTGACCATGGCGACTTACATTTCAGATACGTTTTTTTTTTTGTCGGCAACATTTCAGATACATGGGGGCTCTAGTGGGATTGGTACATGTGGAATCCAACTAGCAAAATCCAAGGGAGCCAAAGTGTTTGTCACAGCGGGTTTAGTAGCATTTTTTTTCATCTCATGGCAGTACGCGTAGCAATAGTTGAGCTTACATAAATCTATTAGCAATTTCATTTCACCAGGAAGTGCAGAAAAATTAGCTGCTTGCAAGGATCTTGGAGCTGATGTGTGCATCAACTACAAGACTGAAGATTTTGTTGCTCGTGTAAAGGAAGAAACACAAGGGAAAGGTATATTCTCTCTACCGTGATAATCTCAACCTGCTCTTAGTTCAAGAAAATGTAGAAGCTTGAAAGCTAAAGAGACATTTGGAGTTTGGACGTGTCCTTTTTTTTTCATCTCATAACTAGAATTCCTATCTTTTTTAGTTTTGGTATGTATCAGAAAATTACCTCAAAAGGTTTGATAACAGGAGTTGATGTTGTACTGGATAACATGGGAGGGCCCTACTTTCAGCGAAACCTTGACAGCCTAAACATCGATGGGAGACTTTTTATCATTGGTTTTATGGGTGGAACAGTATCAGAAGTGAATCTTGCGGGTTTGCTTGCAAGGCGCCTCACAGTGCAAGGTATGTTCTCAAGTCCTTAACTATATGTTTCTGGACTTTGGAGTTACCTATATAGTTACACTTGCAAGTTGCAACTCATTTTGCTAGACAATATTATCATGGACTCAGTCCAAAATAAACAGGTTAATCAATTTTCCATAATGAACGATTGAGATGCAGTAGTTTTCTATACGATTAAAAAATGTTCATGCAGCTTTCAGCACAACTCCTCATGCTTTTTAAAGGGAAATAATAGAACTTGTTGATGGGTGATGATAGTTTTTGGTGTACTTGGGAGAAAAGAGTAATCCAGAGGAAACCGTGGTTGTAGAAACTTCATGTCAGAAGGAACAATCTGCTTCATCGTGGGAATCTGATTCTAATACTGCTAGACAAAGAAAGGCCATTGTTTCAAAAGAATTTCCTGATTCTCGAAATCTAGGTGTGACTTTTTGCATCCTTATGGGGAACCATTTTAAAATTTCCGAGAAAAAAAGGGACATACCTATATTTTACATAATTTCATCATCTAGGCAAAAGCTACCTCTTGTATACATCTTACTATTATTCAAGGAAACTCCTTTGTCACTATGGTTGGGCATGAAATGCCTACAAAAGTGGACTCTTTCTTGAAGTACTTCTGTGATACTCTAAGGTTCCGATTTTGTGGAATTATTGCCTCAACTGAATGTTGTTTAGTTGGTATTCTGCACAATTTTTTTAAAAATTGCCATTCTACACGTACAGCGGCTGGGTTGCACAGCAGAAGTACAGAAAACAAAGCTCTGATTGTAAATGAAGTGGAGAAGAATGTTTGGCCAGAGATCATTGCAGGGAAGGTGAAACCAGTTGTGTACAAGTATCTTCCATTATCTGAAGCAGCAGAGGGTCACCGGCTTATGGAAAGTAGCAACCATATTGGGAAAATTCTCCTTGTCCCATGATACCTCGGATGATATTGTGTATCCACAGATTCGACATCATATTATGTAAGTTATTTTTTCTTTTTGTTTCGAACACCTAAGAGTGTGCTTTCTGTATGAACTGAATGTCTGTTTTATGGCTTATCTTCATATGCACCGTTGCACATGAGAATAAATGGCACTCTGGTATTCTCTCCCTTGCTCGCTAAATTAGAATCTTGTGCATGGTTTTCTGAAGTCAGATTTTAATGTTGGGACCTGAAAATATGCATTGGAATATGTTTTAATCTTGGTTTTTGATCAGGTAAAATTTTTGAAACTGGTACTAATACAAGTGTGGACTTCAACAAGTTGTGTAAAACTTGAAGAGTAGTTTTTACAGTGGTAATTAATTGTTGGAAACTTCTAGAGTTAGGTCACCAAGGCTTTCACACTTTCAAACAAAAATTTTGTCAAGGAAAGTATTTGGATTTCCAGACCATCCAAGTTTCACCTCTTTGCCAAATCAAATGACTTGATGCAATTACAGTCTCAAACGTTTTTTTGAATCGGGCATAATTACACCCCAAAATACCCCAGCGAATTGTCAATGTCACTCATTTACTTTTATCCAATTATTTTGAGAAATAACCACATTTTAGCGCAAAAATGCTCTAAAAAGTGGTTATTTCTCAAAATACTTGGGTAAAGGTGCCAAAATTTTACTTTTCTGATTCCTCTCGTCGAGACAAATCAATAATCCACAAAAGTTTGGTGCAAATCTAACAAATGCAGAAAAAATTCAAATAAGGACAACTTTCAGATTTAAGAAGTCCAAGAGAACACAGCGTACTAACCTGAAAACATTTGAGCTTATGGCTAGTTAACTTGATTTCAGATGTACCACATTCAACAGATGACATAAGAGCTGACATTTACAGAAGCATACAATTAAATGGATCAAATCCACGAATCTCCATTTTCAAACATCAGAGCATTTAACCCTCAAGAGGAAATTTATTTGCCACGGCAAAGGGCTTGAATTGCTAAGCTTTTCAACTCTCCAGGACATGGGTCCCCTAGCTGAGATGTCGAGACAGGAACCGAACATCCTTGTTTCCCAATGCACGCCTGCAGTTTGAACCTTACTTGTTAGTATGAATACTTTGCTAGGAAATGTTGATGGAGAAGAATTGAGGAAGCCAGCACAAAAGAACATTGATCTCACACTCAGCTTAGCCCCAAACCATTTTCCAAAGAAAGACATAAGTGATGTACAAGGCTACAAGTTTGTGTCCCGAGGGAGTTGAGTTTTGTTCACCCTATTAAGTGGAGGGTGAACATTACCCTCCTTCCTATTGGTTGAAATAGTATGGATCCCATCACAAAGTGATGTCATACTTACTAAAAAGTGTATTACACTGGTGGGACCTACATCATTTCAACCAATAAGATAGAGGGTAACTCGTGTATTCTCGAAAGTAATCCATGGATCACATGTAATCTCGCAAAGGAAATGAAGATCAACCTATGGGGTTCTGTTTTCACTTTCAGTATCTACTTTCTGTTTTGGTTTTTCAATAAAGCAAAAAGACTCTGTTTGGGCGTAGGCCAAAAATTACAAGGCTCTCATCATTGACCACTAGAGCAACCATGTAGGTTGATTTCTGCAAAGAAAACAATATGCAACTTAGACTCTTCAGTCAATACTCTTACGATATACAGTAGAACTAAGCAGAGTATATAAATGTAAATCATAAGTTTTTTTAAATAAAGAAAATTAAATCACTTTCATAGGCGCTTCTAATCTTAGGCTCTTCTCTATGCCCTTGAACCCACACACCCTCTTCTACCTCCGCCCCCCTCCTCCAGGTCATGCAATGATGAGTTGAGTTTTGTTCACCCTCCACTTAAGAGGGTGCATATTACCTTCCTTCTTATTTGTTGAAATAATGCGGACCCCACTACAAAGTGATGTCATGCTTACCAAAAAGTGTATTGCATGGTAAGCATACCATCACTTTGTGGTGGGGTCCACACAATTTTAACAAATAAGAGATAGGGTAATGTCACTTTCTTTTAAGGAGGGTGAACAAAATTGCACTCTGCAATGATGGTTTAAAATGATATCCATTTTACAAGAAACTTGAAAGTGCTTGCAGTATGGAATAAACAAGCATTCAAGGCTTTGTTAACCAATGCCCTTTACGGCACTCATTAATAGGACCCTTGAAGATTACCCTCTTCATATCTCCTTGACAAGTTTAGGCTGAGCCTAGGCTCCAACTGACATCTCCCAGGTTAAGAGAAAGTGCCGCGGATTGAGCGGGCTGGTTTTATACTAGATATAGTAAAGAAAGATCTTTTTACCTTCTGAACAATCAACAAAACATTGGCATGACAACTTCCTGGACTGAATGCACCACAATGTCCCGTAGGAGTTCCAAAGCTAGCAAAACTGATTGAAGTAATTTTCCATCCTCTTTCACATGCCAGTCGAACTTCAGGAATTTGAGAAATAAATTCTGACATCAGTTTCCATGAATCTGCTGGCGGAGGATCAAACTCTGAAACATGTGCACAAATCTCTTGTCCAGCTCGTGTGGAGAAAGAAATTCTTGAAGTGTCACCTCCAAGTTCTTCATGGAGAACCAGTAAGTTCTCACCTGGATGTACCCAAGTGCGTGGGATGTGATACCTGGACATGATATACATCCTCATACATGAAAAGTTGTACTAGTAATGCTCCAAAGGTACGTGCAATGATAAGATGGTTTTTATCTACTTCACGTACTAGAGGTGGCAGATGATATCGTGTATCTTTTTTCCATTTTATGTATGGTGTCAAGAAATGTCGTGCCGTAAGAGATACATTACGAAGAGTAAATATAGTTGGAAAAAAGTTTTACCCTCCCTAGAATACAAAATCTAATGCCTATATAAAAATGGAATTTTGAAGATGCAAATTTCAGGTCTTCAATCATATTACATGGTTGAGTAAGAAAAAGTATTTAGCACTTACAACCCAAATTTCCAGCATACATCCCTTCCGTGCATGCTTTATAAAAAGGTTTTACAAATATTCATTTTCCCTTCCAAATTTTCAAACAAAATAAAACAGAAAACTAAATGATACAGACAGGATCCAAATTCTAAACAGGTTTGAGGCAACCTTTTCTCTTTCTAATGTGTACGCATTGTTGTCGTAAGAGCAATTTGTTTAAAGAACCAAAAACCAAAGATCATGGAGGAGGGAATAACCTTGAGAATCCAGCAAAGGGGGAAGAGGCAAAACCCAAGCACTCAACAACAGCCAAATAGACTAACCTCACCTAAGAACGTATATGTGCATGCATTTGTGCCTTCAAACAGCTTAAAATTCCAAAATAGTCTAATGTGAATAACCTGGACAAATATACAAAATTTGGGAGCAAAAAGTGTATTCACACTTACAATGTTTGAGCAGGTTGACCACAGTACTTCAAACATTTAGAAGCGTTATAGGATCCCCTGTAGTCACACTTCTCAGAGCAACCGGTTGATGGTGAGCGATACACAGGCCAATATCGCCCAATACTCTGCCCATTGACCCATGCTTGACCCTTTCCCATGCTAGAAAGATTCACAGCTAAAGGACACTTCCCCTCGGGGACAAGAAATGTGGCCTGAAGGTACAAGACAGAACATCAAACCGAGCACCTTCAGAGGCAACTACATAATTATTTTATTTTCATCATTCTCCCCATTTTTCCATTTTTCCTTTGGACACTCAAAGTAATATTGTTCAAGTTAGATTTAATCAGCATGTGGAACAAATGAAGTTGGAGAATCCAGTTTAACAGAGCAATGTCAACCTTCGTCTGTGACATATTTGTCACCTAAAAGAGTTGAAGTTTGTGAAGAGGGGTATTACTTTATGGGCCTATGGCCGTGGTTGTCTGACCAGTAGTGAAGGGGCGTATAATCCATACGGTAAGTAAACATACTCAATACCACATTTTCCAAGATAATGTATATCCCATGTTTTGTCACCAAACATGAGATATGTGGTCCACTTCCATTTATACTCCAATCCAATGCTTGAATCCGGCCCAAAAAAATGGGCCATATGTCCAAAGCAGACTGATGGAATTCAAGCTGACATACAAGACTAACTGTTTTAGCAGGAATCGCTCTTAAAGTACCTACTTATCTAAGAATATCACAAAGCACCAAGCATCTTTAGGAATGATAAAACATCTGATAAGCAAATTTGATTTATTCAGTACCAATTCCAGCTTCATTTTCATCTCAAATTACAAGATACTATTACCACAGTTGAGGACAGTTCTATTATGATTTCTTGCTTTCAGAAAACTGATTCACTCTCCTCCATCGAACATCTAAGCACTTAAGTCCGGACACTAAATGTCAGTGAACATAACATGTTATTGTATCCATTGAGAAACCTAATAACAGGGCAGTTATAGCTGCTTTAGTTTGTTTATTAGCTTGAAACCTTCATCTAGAAACAGCAGAGGCAGATAACTAGTTTCTCAATTTCCGAAGCAGCTTTCTTCTCGTGTAACTCCATCCATCCACGCAATCTTTAGTTTTTAAAACAAAGATCCCTAAATCTTTGGGGAGATACCATGTTCGGCGTTCTTACTCGGCAAAGGGCCACCCTTGATGTCAGCCAAATTTTACAACGATATATTCCATTTTGCCAATATGGTAAAACCTCATGATGATCAGAAGTGGAAGACTAATGAACATTGAAGTTACACACTTTCAATTGATCTTTGGTGTATGTAGGGTGTCAATAGGGCATAAGAGGCTTTACTTAACTGAATGCTAAAATGCTCAGTGGATTATGGCTTTAACTTGATCTGGACCGACAAATTTTTTACTCGGGCTCTTCTATTTTCCCACAGTACCTGTTTCCGACGGTATGACATGGGTTTGCATGTGGCATATATGTGTCTGACACCCACACCCACACAAAAATTCATTTCAGAAACCCAAATGCTCAAACTGTGTTACATGGGCCCTTCTATTTTCTCACATACCAGTGTCCGACAGATATGGCAGGGGTGCGTGTTACATGTATGACATGTGTCTGACACCCGCACTAAATTTAGGCACTTAGATCCTTTAGGATTTAAGATACCTAAAGAGAAAGCAGCTCACATTACGTAGGAATTTTTTTCCACTTTTCACACGGTTTGGAGAAAGGAATTCCATCCTTTTTACTTATTCTTATTTGATCTCTGAGTACATTTAAAAAAATTCAAACCTATTCACTCAGCACATCATATAAAACATAAATATCAATACAAATAAGTATTTAAGATGCGTCCCCAACCCTCGGACCCACTACCCAATATCCTTGAGATTTAAGCTAAAGAAGTTGCAACGCTTGGAGACAAACTCGCACTCGATACTCCTACCCAAGTCCACAGGGCCTCAAAGCTTCAGTACTGGAATTTTTTGTCCAAAAAATTTTGGCTTTGTCCAACAGCAATTTTATATGAGAAATGCAGACAAAATAACCAACCAATTTTATTCAATATTGCTTCATGTTCCATAATTATGAGACGTTGTTTGATCCACATACCTTGTACCATATCAAACTTTCATTAAATGGAATGGCACTGCCTTGAATCCATAATGAACTATTTGCAAGACTTATGTTACCAAGTCCAAGGTACTCTCCTTCAAGTCCCACCTAAAAAGAAGTAAAAAGATCACCGATCACACAATATCTCATGTTAAGATAAAGAAAAAACTTGAAAAAGAAATCTTCATATAGTGAGCATTATACAACAAACAATTCACACTTAAAGCAAGAAGAATCCCATGAACTTTCTCATGACAAGGCAGCAGAACCACACACGCATCCCCCCTCCCAACCAATTTTTCTTTGACTCTCTCTCTCTTTTTGGTTATTTTTCTTTCCTTTTTGGGGGCTTGCTCAGGTTTTTTTTGTTTTTCTTTTGTGCATGTGGGCAGGGGCGAGGAGTTTGGTCCCCCCCAGTGTGTACTTTTGGTTTTTACTACCCGATATTCACAAATTTAATTGACAAATGCACAGTTAATAAGTCATCACACACAACTACTAACAGCTTTTCATGGAGTATCTCAGAAAGTAAATTTTATTTTTTAAGATGTCTAACTTTAAAAATTTTGCTAAAACTTCTCCCAAAGCCTAGAAGAGTGAAGACGAT
>BPLS01024712.1:30646-54962 GCA_019656275.1 Rhododendron kiyosumense | reverse complement strand
TGTTGGGATTTGTCCCACATTGGTTAATTATCTCCTCCTAAACTAGTATATGAGCCTGGGCAGCCTCTCCACTCTTTGCCAATTGGTTTGGAGTTGGATGCTTTAACATGGTATCAGAGCTAGGCTTTCGGAGGCTTTTCCCCTTTGTTTGTGCCATAGTTGCACTTTATTTCATTATGATCCGTGTGTTCCGGATCCTTTGTTTACCTCTCCACGTGCAAATCAGGGGTTGCACGTGCGGGGGAGTGTTGGGATTTGTCCCACATTGGTTAATTATCTCCTCCTAAACTAGTATATGAGCCTGGGCAGCCTCTCCACTCTTTGCCAATTGGTTTGGAGTTGGATGCTTTAACAACAATGTTCCTACCGGTTAACATAGCTAACATTTTATGATCAAGACATGGCTGGCCATTCATTTAACGCAATGACTACTTCCTCTGTCTTTGATGTTCAAACTAGTACCTGTCCCAATTCCCAAACTTTTTTCTTTAAATTTAATTCACAAATTCTGACTGTACTCTCTACCACTGCATGTGCAAGCTTCACCTTTTTCCTAGTTCAACTGCTGCCTGTTTATCAAGCATTTTAAGATGAAAGACCGAACATATACATGTTAACAAATGAGTGATGTCATGAAACCTCAATGAAACTAGTTCATCGCCACCTAGTAAGTCAAACACTTAGAGAAAGATACCGTACGAGCATTTCCAGAAGACAAATCAAGGAGAAAGTGCTTTTAAGTTAAGATTGAATTAGTTCCAATTTCAAAAGTAGTTTCTGAAAAGAAAAAAGGATAATCAAGTACACACTGCTTAGTGAATAATATTACACAATCTTTTGTTCAGGTCCAGTATTTACAGTGAATTGATAATCTACTATAAAGTTCACAATATATCCAGTTGTAATATGAATTTGTATAACTATTGGCTGAACCTGATAGGTCCATTCCGTAGAAGAAAGGTTCCCCTTGACATTCTTCATATCAGCAAGAACGACAGAATGAATTCCTGCTCCATCTATATCGAACCACGGCCCATAGTTCTGGATTAGCACAATACAACACCACATTTTATCAACGTAAGCAAGTGGTAACCCTTTTTAGAAATTTAGACAAACACACTAGGGATAGTTGATTTATTTTTAAGTTTTACCAGTTTGATATGCAGAGCATCTGAGAACAGAAATCTTCCTTGGCAAGCAATGTTCTCAGAAATAGCAATAATACTACACAATGTACACACCCTCACAATCGGGAGTACAATGAAACAGGAGTAACTAGGTGACAGACTTCAAACGTACATATCATTTTGTGCCAGATTACTACAAATATAATCCTAAAATAACAACAGGAATCTGTAAGACTACTATTACCTGGCCAAGAGGCCTTTGGCCCAACGACTTCAGGAGTGCTCTTAGGTGCCAAGAGAAAAGAGTTCAACTCCTCTTCCAAGGTGCTAATCTAACTATTCTAACAATACTAACTTTTGCCCATAAAAAAAAAAAAAAAAAAAGACTACTATTACCTGTAGACCAATCATCATACTTAAAATATCCAACGTGTTGCTTCCATTGTTAAGAGTGACTCTCTCACGGAGCACGAAGCTTGCATCATCATGATTACCGTAACTAAATCCTACAAGAATCACAAAACATAATGAGTCTTGATCATGGATGCCTGCACAACTATAAGGCAAGGGAGACATATTTTGGATTCCAAGACAAATTGGCATCAGGATGTCTTTAGTTTCAGCCTTCAGGATTTCAATACAAGATATTAGAAAGACATATTGGGGATTCCCTAATTAAGTGTGATCATGGATACCTGCACAAAGCTTCAAATGTAAGAACTCAGACGTGAATAATGTACTTGTTGGAGTTTGTCCCACATTGGTAAATTATCTCCTCCAAAACTAGTATATGAGCCTGGGCGGGCTCTCCACTCATTGCCGATTGGTATTGAGTTGGATGTTTTAACATGGTATCAAAGCTAGGGTTTAGGAGAATTTGTTCTCCCTTGTTTGTGCCATAAGTGCGCCGTTATTGTGACCCATGTGTTATGGATTGGTTGTTTACCTAACCATGTGCAAGTCGGGGTCACACGTGCGGGGGGAGTGTTGGAGTTTGTCCCATATTAGTTAATTATCTTCTCCAAAACTAGTATATGAGCTTGGGCGGCCTCTCCGCTCATTCCAATTGGTATTGAGTTGGATGCTAACTTTCTTCTTTTTCGGTTTTAAAGATGAATAATACTTAACTTTCTTCTGTTTCTACTTCCAAGCAAATCCCTATCTTTTTATCAGTCATAAAAACTGAAGCTTGTCTGGTACGATTCAATAATATCAACATTCGCTAACTATGAAAAATAAAGAAAGAGGAAACTAAGCAGTTCGAATTTTTCAACATATTATAGCAAACCCACAATCTCATAATTCTGGGCCTCTGAACCAAGCTATGCAAATGTCAACTCAGCTACAAGATCGAGTCTGGAAACTAGAAAGTAGAACCTATTCAGTTACATCTCCAGCTAAAGCAGAAACCTGCTAACAATCTAAACTGTGAAAAAACTAACAATAAATTGAGCTTAACTTTCAAATGAATTACTAAGAGCAAAGACTTGGCCACCATAGGGGAAAAAATAACACATAAAAAAGCTAAACAATGTCTCTTTGCATCTGTTAGAGTTACCACCTACTAGTCTTTTGTTGACAAAAACAAGAGCTGCATGTCCCAAACTTTCAACGATTAAAAGCGCTTCCTTTTCCTGAACGACCTTATTGTTTTCATTCACGTTTATACTGTCAATACACACAAAAATATCAGCAATTAAAATATCTAAAGAAAACGCAACTGCGGAGTATCAAGTAACTTATAAAGCAAAATGCCAAAGATTAAATACACACATTCACTTATACAGACCTAAAAGAATTGAGCATATATAGTTTTTTGGGGGGGACGACACGTAAAATAAGGTCCAGTTTTTGAAATAGTTTTCACAGAGAGACAATATGTCAACAGAAATTTCGGAAAGTTTCTGCTCTACTTAGCTTCTTACAACAAGCATAGCTCTATCTCACATGAGACATACTTATATCTGTGTGCTGTATAGGGCACACATCCATTCATATGGTCTCTGGAGTAGAAGTTGAAGCAAAGCTAATGGCAGCCCTCTTATACTTTTAATGTCAGATTAGAAACTGAAATTTGACTCGCATGCACCAAAAGTAGAATAAAATAGCCCTTTAAACAAGTACAGCTTCTGAAATGCCACATTACTACATGATCAAATATGACCAACTTAATCAACTTTAAATTGGCTGGCAGTGACCTGATTTCATTGACTGGCAAACCATTGAAACTTTCTGCCAATGTACAATTAAGCGTTCAGCAAACAATACCAGATGAGTTACCTTGTTGTATACCAAAGAAAATCACTAGTGTCTTTTGTTGTATTTATCTGCTCCAGTAACTTTGACGCAGTAAATGAGTTGTTACCCCAGACACCCACTTTTTCTTTATACCAACTCCATCTTGTGAATGAAAGTTCACTGACACTTTCGAAAGAAAGTGTGGCATCTTCAAGATTTCTTTGTGCAACAACCTGATTCGTTATCACGCAAAGAAAAAAGAGCTTAAAGCATACTTATATGTCCCACATGATCCTTGAACGCACTATATTTTTGTTGGTAATATCGCCCTGCAGAGATAGAATTAAGAGAAACTAGAAAACAAGTGACATGAATGTACTTAAGCCTACAATGGAGAAGAACATTTGATATATGGTTGACAAACTCATTCAGGTTAAAGAGCACGCAGCAACTATAATGTTATAGGTAAGATGAAAATTTGATTCTTAAATCTTAGAGCTTGCCCAATGTCTAAACACCAGAAAGTATAAATCTACATGCCAAGTCCATGTAAAGAAACAGAGCCCTTGGTTGCAAAGAAAGTCAATTTGTTGGCATTCATTTATTTGTATTGACAGAGGTGAAACCTTCAAACCCCAAACTCTGCAAAGCATTGAATCCAACAAATATAGCATCAATGAATCCTGAATGTGGTAAGAAATGTGTGAGTAATGGCTCCTTCCCATGTGATGCAAATATTACTCATTATTTAGGGCTGAAAATGTTAGTAAGACATCTAAAACAATGGTAGAGATTGTGTAGCACTCAATATGACACCGGACTACAGGGGACTATTCGCCCACTTACTACCCCATGTACTACATTACCACTTGGAGGGGTGGTATTAGTTAATCCGAACTTTGGGATTATTTCCCTCTTCATTCAATGGTCAAAATTCTCCACTCTTTATCCCATCCTTTATCCCACCCAAATAAAACATAGTACAACTATTCCTGTACTCCTTACAATCTCAACTATTGTCCTAGAGACCCACACGCCCCCTTTATTCCCCTCATTCATTCCATCTTTTTCAATCTGGCAATCAAATGTTCCCTAAGAAATTATTAAATGGGATCCATTTCGCTTACAATAATTCCATCCTTTTCAATGCTTCCGAAAAACAATCCGGCAATCAAAAGTTCCCTAAGAGATCATTAACTGGGATCCATTTTGCTTGCAACAACATATAGAAGCAGCATCTGATTTACATGGACACTTTGAACCCTTAATTACACATCATCTCATAATCCAAATGCGGAAAACAATCAACACTTTGAGCTCTAGCATCGGGTGGTAAAGTCATTCATTTGCATAGAATGACAGAACAAAGTACCTTAGCTGTGTTGAAAATGACATTCCTACAGTCTGGAAGAATGCTCACAGACCAAGCAGGAAGGAAGTACAGATTCCCGTTAAATGTGACATTTGCATCCAAACTGCTGTCATAGTTAGCAAGAAAGGCTGCACAGTCATTGGAAGATTTGTAGTAAACATGTGCCTGGAAACAAAATTAATTTTGTCAAAAACATAGTCGATTGAGCATGAACAACCAATCATCAAACTTTATAGATCTTTGACACATTATAGAGAGTCACAAGTCAACAACAAAATATCACTAAATTAAGCAGTGAGCAACCAAAACCGGGCAGTCACTCAGAGTTGACCATGTGGTAATGCATTAATATGTTTGAGGATAACCGGGACAGAAAGGATTAGGCGCATAACACCTTAAAGAGAGCACACTAGAAAAAGAATACCCCTTGTGTAAAATGATAACACCATCACAATCCTGCAATTGTTGGATTCTACTTCTGTCTGCTTGCCAAGAATGTATTCGCCTTGACCAAACTAACGTTCAGCACAAATACCGAGGAGCTTCCCCTATTGCCAAGTCAAATTCTGGTCTTGCCATATCAATGACCGCCTTTCAATGTTTTGGACCCTGGTACAGTGCTCTGGCAAAAGCCATAGCAGAACCTTTCTTTCCTATAGAAATCTACTGCACACGTTCTTTTGATGGGTTATAGCTTGCACACTCAATCGGATCTAATCAATAGATTTTGCCAATGTTGGGGCACACAATTTGTACGCGAAGGATTTGATTGATTACACTCAAATTCTTATTTAACAAACTCTCATTTTGTTTATGTTTCCATAACCATTACCATCATAGATCTATAGAGCTTGGGTAAAGAATAAAGGTGTCAATTACAAATACCACGCAACATCACGCAAACTATATACATTCAATGAAAGATTGTGTACATGTTCAAACTTCCAGCATACCTCTAGATTCCTACCCAGGGGTTGTCGGACTGGATCTACATTAACTAAGTATTCTTCACACTTCTTTATCGAGATGTGTAAGTCACGGAGATGCCCCCACTTTGGCTGCCTAATAAAACCTGTATAAGTTGTTCGTTGTGAGGTACAGGCAAATCGGAATAGTCGGATGAGGGGAAGCAGTTCAAAGAATTAATCTTCGAATATCTATTGAACTGCATGGCATTCAATTTGTAAGCTACTCCTAACAACAATTGAATTATGAGCATTGCAGACAGCTGCGGAGAGACAATTATGCTCTGCCTAGCAATGAACTATCAATGTTGGAACGAGTAGCAGCTAGAACTACAATAGTTCATTAGAACTACAATAGTTCATGGGAACTAGTAATTTACACAAAACTCAGTGAAATACTAATTTGAAAGGAAAAACCATGCAAATACGCTAAGTGGAAATGATTTTCACACTCCTTTTTATATCATTTTCACTGCTTAATTTGTCCTGATTTAAGTGAGTTTCCAACATTACCTACTCAATGTGCGCACGTTTTTTTGAAAAGCAATATGCGCACGTTAAACAAGCAGAAGGATAATATGGTAAATTCTGATTGTAGTATTCAAAGCAACAAACTGGCAAGCGGATGTTGTGGACAATGCCACAAAAAATCTAATGTGACCAAGGAGCTTATCATTAATGAGAATATAGTTCTACTCAATGAGAGTTGAGCTTAGGGTGAAGTTCCAGATATGTGCAGCGAAGTCCAAATAACTGGTATATAAAATGGGTGACCGCAGAGTAGGTTTAGAACTTTAAGCAATCAAAGAGAAAATGTGATATAAAAGATAACTTTAAAGAAACGTACAAACTAGCTAAAGTGCAAGTCATGCTTAATGCTATGACGTCTTAGGTTAAAAGTAATTAGTCTTGAATGTGTATGTTGAGGTAGATAGACTGAATGAATTCATTCTTCGAGATGCAAGGATTTTACCACGTCCATGAAAGAAGCTTGACAGCTGTCTCAGATAGTTTGGTCATACACAAGATAGATCAGTTTACTGGATGTTTATGGTCAAGTCCAAGGCGGTACAAGAAGAGAAAGGATGTGATTCATAGATGTGAATATATTTTATGTAATGAAGGAAATGCACTAACAGATAGCTGAAATGAGACGAAGGATTTAAGGTCCTGAACCAAGTCATTGACATTGAGACTTTATTGGGCTGGTTTTAAGACATACAGATCTTGGAACTAGGGCTAGGTTTGGATGATATTGTGTGGAGCAGGGACTTTGAGTACTTGAATTTCAAGACAAGGTATAATCTAATGCCTGAGGTTTTCTTATTCAAATGTTTGGATTAATTGAGGAGCCTTATCCAAGCGATAATTTTATTACAATTTTTACATCAATTTTTATCAGGGATTTACTCTGGAATCTAAAATTGCCATGGGAAAAGGTGGCGATCAGATTGCTACTTGGTTGGAAATGGACCATTAAGAATTGTTAGAGTATTGGGCCTTGTCCCACATTGGTTAAATTAGTCTTGTATTGAGTTCTCTCTTAATATAAATAATATAGAAAATTAGTCTTAGGTCCATTATGTGAACTTCATAAGCCCACAAGTCCACCTATTAATTTTGTAAGGTCTCAAGTCCATTTTAGGGTACCCTAGAGTAGGGTAGGGTACCCTAGGGTTTAGGCACTTTCATAAGATTTTAGGGTGCACTTTTTTATTATAGGATAGGATACCCTAGGGTTTAGGCACTTTTATAGGGTTTTAGGGTGCACTTTCCTATTATAAGGTTTTAGTGGTTTAGGCACTTTCATAGGGTTTAGGGTTTTAGGCACTTTCATAGGGTACCCTAGGGTTTAGGTTGTGTGGACTTGTGACTTTACAAACTATTAGGTGGACTTGTGGGTTTATGAAATGTCTACTCCAATCCATACCAAACGTATAAATTATGGAGCCTCAGAATCACATTTTCTTTCCCCCACAAGATTCACGTCATTGGAAATGGACCTAAGTAACATCCTTGGTGATAAATGGCCATGTTCGAAGAAGAAGACAAATGAATCACAAATATATTATGTGCATTTCAATCTAGCATAACATTAATGCATTGAACGAGATGATAATATAGTGAATGAAATTGTAGCTAAGTCTGAAAAGATTAAAGAGTGTATTGACAACATGTCATAAGTTACCATATTCATCCAGTGGGGCATCATAGTCATAGCTTGTTGCAACCATGGGGCCTCCAGCTGTTCGTCCAAAATTGGTGCCACCAAAATACTGCAAGGAGATACAAAAACTAAATTATGGAAACAACATCTGATTTTAGTATACGGTATACCACATAACTGGAATCAAAAGGTTAAGTTTTGTGAGGCCCACCATGTAATAGTTCTGGAAAGAGCCACCAGTTTCGAAAAAGCGTGCAACAGCAAAAGCCAGGTCCTCAACAGGCCGGTAAGGAATTGCATACCCAAATGCAAGGAACCTGTACCATTAATTTTTATGTTACAAAACAATTAAATATCTCTAATGAATGAAATGCATAATTGTTTCCATGTCTTATACAAATGTTAAATGAGATATAAAATGTTTACCATCCAGCGTAGTTTTCTGTCCACATCTTTGGCTTGGAGGGGGAATTTGGTGTAAACTGATCACAGTAGAATCCATTACATGTGTTTATCTACATTGACATCAGCTGACTTTGAATAAAAAAATAGTAACATCTCCAAACACAACTTCTCATACAAAGCCAAATACTAAATATATCGCTGCATAACATAATGGTAGAAGTTTCGTGCTTTTGTCAAAAGACCACAAAGCTTCTTCATCCTGTTTAGCTTATTCACTTTTACGTTCTTCAGACTTACATTTAGATACTTAGCATATTTGCCAAGAGCATAATCAGAACTAGCTGGATGATTGCGGGCCCATTTGCTTCTTTTTTTATTTACTATGATTTTTCTCATTTCTAAATTACTCCCTCCGTCCCATTTTGTTTGTCTCCTTTTTGACTTTGTAGTGTCCCAAATTGTTTGTCTAGTTTGACAAATCAATTGAAAAATCCTATGAGATTCCTACTTTTGCCCTTGCCTTTTGAATTGATGTGACAAGTTCAATTTCACTTGAAGGGCATTTTTTGGAAAGTTCAAGTTCAAAAAATGTAATGGTTATGCTCCCTTAATAAGTTAGATTTTCTAGAATGGACAAACAAATCGGGATGGAGGGAGTACTATTTATCTTGTTAAGGTTACACTATCTTTATCTCTTCATATTTGTTTGTGTTGAGCCTAATTAAAGGACTCCTAGAGGATATCTAGATCATTGAATGAACAAACATTATTGTTTCATTCAGATTAGTGTGGATTTTAACTCTTCCCGAGGTGCAGATTCCTAGGGTTTATATTTTCGTTTACACATCAATACATAAATATATAAATGAAAAAATCATCTGTATGAAGTGACTGTTAGTGTCTAACTTAAAGGGTGGAATGGTTCCAGTTATAGCGTAAACACTTACAATGGGATCAGGTGCATCTTCTTGCACACACATCACCCAAGGAACAGTAGTGTTAAGACTCACAGCCGTTTCTGCAGCCCATTTGACGTATAACATTCCTCCAACTCCATAGGATCCCTCAACATTTCCATACTCATTCTCAACCTGTTACAACATCAGTTGAGATGTGAATTAAACAACCAAGTGATAAATTTAGGTGAATCGTCTCCTTCATCTTGACTGCATTGCAGATTTGTTATGGTAATTTGGTATCACATCAAACCGAGTGAGACAAGCATTGATAATAGGGAAGAAACCAAATCATACAAGGGTCAAAAAAAAATTTGCCGAGATTACAATGCCAAAATAAGAAAAAAAAAATTGCCTTTGGGCATGGCATTTTCTCAGGCTCAAACTTTGACTGCTCAAGACTAACCTCTCACGTCAAAGATGAAATTAAAAAAGAAACGGGAAAAGAGACTATTTGACTCTTAATTAGGATGAGGATTCAAACCTATCTATTTGACTGTGTTAGTTCTTGCCCAGTGTAAATTTTATGAGACAACTAGCAGGCTAGCTAGGTCTATTTCAAGCTATCAGACAACAATGGGAAAAGGTCTGTTTTGGAAGGGTGGAAAAAGCATTCTGGTGAAGTGGCGGCAAAATAAAAGAGACAAGTTGTCTAAGGTGGAATAACTACCATAACCTGGACCAAAAAACATTGGAATGGAATGTATTGGTAAAGGAATGGACCAACTTAGCCATTCCATGAGGAAACATGATGCATTGAGAGTTATTTTGCCAACAAATGATGGTGTCACTAATCAAGAACTGAAGTTAAATATCTGAGAGAAGACTGTAAGACAACAGAATTATCGCAATTACTGCCTATGACCTTGTTCCTCCCTCTGTTTTTACTTCTCTGAAACCATATTTTGAAGCCTGACCAGGTAACATGATAGCCCAATGATATCTTCTGATTTGTGATTTGTTAAATTGTAGCCAGAAAAAAGCTGCCTGCTGTTGCTACTAATACCTATTGAGTTAGTACTCCTTATGGTTTTACATGGTCTATGGGCAGAGAAAAGCATGCCTTCAAATGGCTGTAAATCATCTACATAAGAATAGTTCATAAACCATATCTGGAAGATACCAAATGATTGACGAAACAAATGCAATATTCCTGGAAAAGAACAGGAAAATAGTTTAAAGAACTTATGTGTCAAAAGGCATGCAAAAAATATAAAGAGGAAACCACCTGTGCAAGGATTATCGGCCCTCCTTGTGATGAAAATAGATTCTCCTCTTTCATTAAGTCCACAATTTTTACAAGAAAACGCTTCATTTCATCCTGCACTAACGATAGGAGCTTAGGAACAAAGGAAATTTTGTAGAATTGCACACTAATTCAAAACAACTGTGTTAACAAGAAAGTATTCTTGAATAATTTTCTATAGGATGAGCATAGCACCTCTAGAGTTCACAGTGTACCTTGAATAGATCATTTGTTGTTCGAAACTGGATTCCAGGTATGAAGTGTAACCAAATTGGGAATCCCCTGTTGAACAAAAAAGCAGGGCAAAAGGAAGATGCTTTAGAACTTGTTTAAGAACACTATTATGGTTAAAATCTGCAATTCAGGAGCATACATTCCTAATTCACTTTAACCTCCATTAAAGTTTGCTGCCAATGATAATAGCAGACCCGACTTGAATTTAAGAATGACAACAATGGTTAACGTACAGTGGAGCAAATAATCAGGTGATTATTATGCTATAATACCCACGCAAATGAGTGAAGCCATAAAATTGGCAAAATTCACTTGAAGATATTTGAAAAACAAAAAACAGGAAAGAGATGGCAGAGAGCAATGTGGGTGTCTAGAATGGGTAGACTCCATACAGAACTAACTTTTGGCATTAAGTACCCAAAATGGCTCTCCTCGACTTGAACCCATGATGTAGAGATTGGTAGGCAGGGTTTTTGACAATTGAACCAGTGGTCACACAATAAGACAAGTGAATGAACAAAAACTAACCCATAATTCCACTCAGCACAAGCATAAGGACCAATCCTCAGGTGTACAAACAAGCCAGCTTCTTGCACTGTCTTTACAAACTTTACCAGGTCAAACCTGCCTTCAAAGTAGTACTGCAATATTGCCGATAATTATTTAATCTAAATAATGGAGATTATTGTTTTTTTTTTTTTTTATAGATAGCAGAAACCTTAGTTTAACTTTACCAAGAATCAACACATATAAATGACGTAATGCGAAGTGGAAGCTTCACCACAGCTCCACGAAATTTCCCCATCCCATTCTTGTTATTCTTCCATAAAAGAGCATATGAACTAGAGTGCTCACACTTCCCATTTTAGATTGAGTGCTCGCTAAAGCTTAACACTACATTAGTTCATGTTTTCACCTGAAGACTAGGAAACTGTTGGAGAGGTGACAGAAACTGTTGAATCTCCATGTTGCCACACCATAGATAAGCACCAACCGAAGCCCACATGCCCATGAACCCATACTACAAGTCCTTGTTTGTTTGACTGCACTAATTGGAAAGGGATACAGAATCGACGAGTACTCCAATACAATACTATCGAGGGGATTAATGTTACCACATCCCAAAGCTATTGCATATCTCATGTTTTGTGGGATATCACCGATAGGTATTCAATTGTAGATGCAAAAGTTTTAACCAAACATGGGTTATGTGGCCTCCTTGGATTTGTAGTCAAATCCGATGCTTAAATCAGGACAAACAAACAGTGCCTAAATGCAGCCAATTGTCATAAATAGAAAGCTAATTCTATACCTCTCCCTTGACTGGCTCATGATAGTTCCAGAAAACGTAAGTCTCAATCACGTCCAGTCCTCCTTCCTTCGATTTCCTAATAAGTTCTGGCCACACCTACAATTTTCCACAACTACCATAAGCTGCATTATCATAAAAAAGAAATACAAGTTAAGAAAGCACTGTCCCCAACAAATTTACGTAAAGTAACATTAACTCACTTCAGGAGTGGTTCTAGGATAGTGTATGGATCCTGACTGCAGAATCCGCCTCTTCCCATCAATAACCAGTGCTTTCCCATCGTATGTTACCGTAGTCGAAACCCGTATTTCACAACAATAGCCTGCAAACACTAGAATTACAAACAGAATAACTGCCCTTGTATTCTTCCTTCCCATACTTTTTCCCTCAATTGATACTTGAATACGTATTTATCCAGATATGATTACACCGAAGGAAGCTACACAAGTGCTACACAGTACACACTAATCAAGTACACCCACCTTGAGTTGCATGAGCTTACATACAAAGTAGTATACATATATGTATATCTACATACTAAAAAGAATGTATCAAATATTACAACCAAGGAAAACCCAATAGCACATAACAAGCAAACCCATCTTCAGTTTCAACTTCTTTTTTTAAAACAGCAAACAAATTTCGTTAATCTTTGAAATTGTTACAAACAACAAGAGGAGTGAGGAGAACTTCAGTTTCAACTTCTTGTATGTCGGTGTTCATCTATATGACTATATCTATACATGTGTGCATACATCTGCGTGTATATGTATCGGCACAGACATACATGGAGCATTCCAAGAGGAAAAGGCGAATGGACCAATGATTGAGTAATACAGTAGTAATATGAATACTGTAGAGCGTTTGTTATCGCCGAAAGTGATCAAGGATAAGTTGTTGGGCGCTTTTAAAAAAAAAAAAAAAGAAGAATAAGTTGTTGGAGAAACGTAAATGCGAATAGAGACCATACCGTTGAGGGGGTTGTGGCGAATTTACGAAGCTGGGGTCCAATTCTGGACCAGGATACGAGTTGTGGAACAGCAGCAAGTGGCTTTGAGGGGCTAAAATATGATCCGAAACGGGGAATGAAGATCGTTTAACTGAGCATTCACTTGGCTGTAGTTATTGGCGGCGGAACAAAGCGGAGCACGGCTAGAGGACTAATCTAACATTTTTTACATTCCTTAACAAGATGGAGAACTAACGTTACTATTTTTTTGAAATTTTTTAACGTTAGCATGATATCTAGGCAACTTAAGTTGTGTCAAAACTAACTTAAAAAAAAAAAAAAAAGAGGTTGTGTCAAAGGACTCAAAACTAGGTTAAATTAGGTGTAAAACAACATTCGTCACCCTCAAAGGAAAGTAAGGTGTCTAATTATATTGTTATGCGTATATTGTAAAAATATTTTTGATTTTTGTTTTGAAAATAAAACTAAAAATTGTAACATACTGGTCTAAACATATCTTTACGTTTTTGTTTTCCTTATACATTTTATCGAGTTGCGTATGAATTTAGGATCGAGATTTCACATTCTTCTCACCTTAAAAAAATTTGGTCCTCCAAACTTGCATATATATAAGGAATGGACATTGTACCTTATTTGAATAGTTTCAGGTATTGTTCTCTTATAACGATCCACCCTTTTTTATTTTTCTTGTCGCTTCCTTGCTTTACTAAACTTTGACCAATGATATTATTTTAGTATTTCTTAATTTAATTGGCGGTTTCTTTTAAGCCATGACATATGTTGATTCATCACTCCTGCAACCAAATTCTTATAAGTTGTGAATAATTATGTTGTGTACATCACTACACTACATCATGCAAGCTGCCCAGGATCTCTGTTGGAAAAAACAACCACTTCAGTTTTCCTTTTTTTCCCTTAAAAAAAAACTCTAAGGTTACTAAAACAAGTTAGGGAATGACTTCGGTGTCCCCGGTCATTTTAGGGACACCGTAACTTTTGGTATAACAAAATCATTATGAGTATAACTAAAACCTATTATGAGCATAACCAAAACCATTATGAGCATAACAGAACCATAGTAAGACATAACTTATTTGTTATGCCTTGGTTGGGTTTTGGTTATGTCTTGGTTGGTTTTTTGGATATTCCTTGGTTATACCTTGTTTGGGTTCGGTTATGCTTGTAATGGGTTTTGGTTATGCTCATAATGGTGAAGTTATGCCAAAAATTACGGTGTCCCCAAAATGACCGGAGACACCATAGCATCATCCAACAAGTTAATTTATAAAGAATATTGCTCTGAAACCAGTTACGACCTGAGAGTTTGGATCCTGGGCTCAGATGGAACGGTAGCTATGTCCAACTATTGTCTTTTCGTAGTAGTCTTCTTGGTCAGTAATAGAAAAAAGTAGCAAGTCGATTCTAACCACTCCGCACCTTAGACTTATCCATGATTGAAGTCAATGCAAAAGATTCAAGAGGTGTGGCATAGCAGGAATACATCCGGATGGTTAAAAATTATGTTTAAGAATGTACAAATTAAACAACTCAGATCATCATCGTGAATTCAAAGTGGGCAAAGAAATAAGAATCTAAAATGGGCAAAGGAAGAGTTTAGAGAAACATGAGGGTTGACATGAAAAAATTGTAAGCCATTTAAAAAATGTATGTCAATCATACACAGTCTGGTGTCGGATCCTAACATGATAACATCATTGAATCATAAAAAGGGGTGACATAGAGAAGGATAGAAAGAAGCTTTTCCTCTTGTTCTTTATTATTGGGGGAGAATTTTCCACACGGAACGAGAACCCGAGACGAAATTAACAGGTTTGAGTCAGTTATTTCTAACATGAAACATGAATATAACACAATACGATAACACGAAAAACTAAATAAGTCGGGTCAGGGTTAAGAAAATTTTGTGGATAAGAAAATTTTGTCACGATAACACGACACAAGTTAGCGAGTTAGGGTCGACTATTTTTTACATAGAACACATAAATGAAACGATACAGACACGGAACACGTATATGACATGACACGACACCACACGATTACATAAAAAACTAAGGGCTTGTTTGGAACTTATGAAAAGTGGGAGAAAAGAAAGGAAAATAAAAAAATTTCTTTAGGAGTTGTTTGATTCCTATATAAGGGAAAGGAAAAGAAAATAGAAAGGAAAAAGAAAGGAAAGCTCGGGAGTGGCTGAGGAAAATGGAGGAAATGGAAAAAGTGCCTAATTTGTAGAAGAGAAAAATCATTTTCTTTCCATTTTCTTCTTGAAGTCAAAAAGAGAAAATCTTTTTCTTCCTAGTTTCTTTTCATTTTTTTTCTACAATCAAACAAGGGAAAGTAATTCACTTTCTTCCCATTTTTCCTCTTTTTTATTTTCTTTTCCTTTCCACAAGTTCCAAACGGAGCCTAAATAAATTGTATTATGATTGAAAGGATTCTACAACACAAAACATGAAACGACATGATGCCCGCAATGCTTCCTGCTTTTTATTTATTGCACCAGTAGTGCAACTTGATTATATTGCTATGAATCATCCCATTTATTGAACGATCGAACTCACAGCGCGGATTTCTCACGAAAATATCCGTAGCGTGTCTCTGTTCGATTTGCCCCACGTAGTGATACCCATATTTTGACGCATAGCTCATAAATACGGAGTCCTCAAGACGCCAACGAAGCCAAATCCAGAAACAATCAATCACCCACATTTCCAAATCACCCGTTTCAGACTCCAGTCGAATAATCCGCCCAATCGCAGTAAAAAAAATGTTCGTAAGAATTTCAACTCACTTTACGTTTTTCTGTTCACAGATTTAGATCAATTACACTTGCTATCATTTTGTTTCTTTTTCTGAACTAACGTTGACTTGTTTCTTCGCTGGTTTATTTCTTTTCTTCCCTGATGATTTGGTTGTTCTGTGTCTAGTTACTGAGAAACTACTGAGACTGTAACTTGTAGTGAATGAAGGCAAAAGCGCGTAGCATAGTAGTTAGGTTAGTTGATTCTTAGGTTCAGGGAAGAAAGACTGCGAAATGGAATTGAGAATCTTGCTTTTCTTTGTTGGTTTATTATTTTGAGCTGATTTTTTAGCAGCCAAACTGGGTAGTGGTGATTTGGGTTTTTAGCCTTGTTCGATCTGTGGTACGACTAACCCAGTGAGAATCCGCACCAAAGCCATAATTTGACAATTATTATAATTTTTTGTATTTTAATTTTTTGGCTTTGATTTGCGGGCATGATTCTGCAGCAAAACAGGTACAGGGGCCATTGTTTCAGTGGTATTTCGAGAGCATCTACTTTGTCATATTGCCAAAGGTTAGGTCTGTCTCCAATCCTCTTCCGCCCATACCCCCAATGATTTGGAACTATATGGGTTCTGTTATTGTTGTTGTTGTATTGTATTTTAATTATTTGGCAAAATTCAAGTCCACCCTTTGTTATGGTCTTTTGCCAAATCTCACACTGTCACACCAAGTGAACAGACCTCCATTGAGATATGACTTGGGTTTTATCCAATGATCTAGATTTGAGTTTGTGCAGCAATATGGCTCTTTTTTGGTCTTTTTGACTCTGTAATAGGCCAAAATTTTACTTTTGCGGAGTCTTTTTGTCACCAACGGCTCTTGCTAGGAATTCATGGTCCAGCGTCTGCGTATGTACCAGCTCAAAAACTTCAAAGGGCAACAACCTATTTCTTAGCTAGATCTAAGGTGATATCTGCATTTCTACAAACTTTACTACTTAGTAAGGAAAGAATTTTTTTCCCCACTTTATGAAAGGCATATTGGTTTTACCTAGGTTTTGTCCGATTATTATACTTTTGGTCAGTAATAGATTCAAGGGAAATTATAGGACAGCACTCCCTAAGTTTTTCGGAAAAAAAACCATGTTATAGTAGCAAGCTTAAGGTAGTCGCATACCATACATGTTGGCACTCCAAAATTATAATAGTTTGTACCCCACAGAAGTTAGAATCCGGGATTTATTCCTGCTTGTTGTCACTGTTCTCATGTTTGCCATTAACTGGTGTATGTCTCATGTGGCTATTTCCCTCTTACAGTCTGGATTTATTAATTTCGGACTTCATACACTGCAAGAATTTGTTTGCTGAGATACTTTGATAAGTCTGCAGCTTGATTTTCATCGTACAATACTGTATTACTCTTTGTTTTGAAGAACCTATCAGCATTCTGACTCTTAGTGCATGGAAACTGATACTCTTTGTCTTGGATCTCTCAAGTCTCTCCCTCAGTTTTTACTACGATGGCAGCTAATACTTTTGTATAATTTTTTTAAAATTGTACACTGTTTGCGTCATTTGTCACATGTCAACCTACCTTTATGCAGTTCAGATTGATCTAACCAAACATTATGACACACTCTCAATACTATGATTACAGGTGTAACAACTGTTTGATATGCTTCAATGAATGTGAAACTAACTGATTAATGAAGACAGTGCTTGGGGTTTTTATCGAGAGAGAAACTTATTGAAACACGTTATTCTTAGATGTATATGAAGCCTCGATACTACTCAGACAGAATAAACCTTTTGTGACCTCCTCAATTTATAATAAATACCTTCACACTCAACTTAAACCTTAATTCATGGATCCTAACCTTGAGTAGCACCCATTTTTCAGATTGGGCTTTGGGGATATTGGCTCCCAATTGTAAACAATGGATATATCTACAATGGACCGTGGACAAATCACTCTTCTAGGATCTGCTGTCTGTGTCATGCTTACAATGCACTTCACGATACAGCTTCTGTCACAGCATCTCTTTTACTGGAAGAACCCAAAGGAGCAGAAGGCCATAATCATCATCATCCTTATGGCTCCAATATATGCCATTGTTTCATTTGTGGGTTTGGTGGATATCCAAGGAAGCAAGCCGTTCTTCATGTTTTTGGGTTCAATAAAGGAATGTTTCGAAGCTTTGGTGAGTGCCTTTTCAATCATGATTCGATTTAATCCTTTGATTTTGCATTTTGGTATGTCCTTCTTACGTTGCTCAGTGGTAGACGTAGATCATCTTGAGTCTTACTGGTTTTTCCTCATCAATGAAGCTAAACCTCTCTCTTTGCTTGTAGGTGATTGCTAAGTTCTTGGCACTTATGTACAGTTACTTGAAAATATCCATTAGCAAAAATATAGTGCCAGATGAAATCAAAGGACGGGAAATTCACCATTCATTCCCAATGACTCTTTTCCAGGTGGAGAAAGTTTTTTCCTTCTCTTATAAACTGTCATAATTCTAGCAAAATTATCCAAGTAGCAATATGATAATTTGTTTCTGCATGTTGGTTTTGGATATTAAGTAATGGTCTTCTGTAAAAAAAACTAAGGAAAGTAGAATTTCATGGGGTGAAATAAGTCGGGCATTAGAATCTGGCTATTCTATAGAATCTACTATGATGAAAATTAGTTGGATCAATATCACTATACTCTATTGCTCTGATCTTAACAAGTCAAAATTTGAATCACATTGGGCCTAGTGGTCTTCACCAGTTCCTCCCACTCTACTACCAGAACAAGGTGAGTCCTGAAATCATGCAATTTCACCTGTATGCTTTTGCCGATCCCAATAAAGTGATGTTAATATTCTCTGATGTGGCCGAATCTGAACTGATTTCCCGGAGAGTTATGTTAAACATGTTTCATAAGGTTCAATACAGATAGCACATTAGTTGGCATTAAGAGGGAGGGAGGGGTGGGGGGAGGCAGATTGGTAACTTTTGGACCTTTTTGCTCTCTCTGTAAGTCTTAGTAATTGTTAATTTTGGCTGCTTTAGCATGAACTTGGTTTCCAAAGGACAAAATAGGAACTTGGTTTCCAAAAGGGGGAATATTGTAACAAACTACATTTCAGTCCAATGTTCCTTAATTTTAGCTTCTTGCAAGATGAGTTTGTGAGTTTTCCACCACGTGCGATGATGACTCCTAAAACAAGTCCAGCTTCACTGGGTTTGTCAATTGATTCTGTTCATGAGGCAGATATTTGACCATTTCTTCTTCTTACAAACTGCAGCCTCATACTGTGCGTCTAAACCACAAAACCCTGAAGCTTCTCAAGTTGTGGACTTGGCAGTTTGTTGTCATTCGCCCGATATGCTCCTTTTTTATGATAACGTTACAGATTCTTGGAACTTATCCCAGTTGGTTGAGCTGGACATTCACCATGATTCTCAACGTTTCAGTTTCATTGGCTCTGTATTCGTTGGTGATATTTTATCATGTCTTTGCAAAAGAGTTGGAACCTCACAAGCCTCTTGCAAAGTTCCTGTGCATCAAAGGAATTGTCTTCTTCTGCTTTTGGCAGGTAAAGTTTTTTCATCAAATGGTATAAGAAGCTCTGTTGGAGTGCTTTTATTTTTTCATTTTCTTGACTGGTAGTAGTTGAAGATGAGCTGATTTGAGCCGGACCTCCTCCTATCATGGAATACATGCAAATTGGTGTGTTCATATGTTTGATTACTTAAATGAAATTATCCTATTTGCACCTAGGTGTAGTGTGTTTATGTATGTTAGTGTGTCTGTGTCCCTTGTGTTCATGGGCTCTGTGTTTATTCCTGAATCATGAAGTCATTTGTACAATCACTTTTTACCATCAAATTGGCTACCCGTTCTTATTTCTCAAGGAGTGGAAGGAACTTGGTAAGGTAAGCCTCGTTCCCCACTTAGTATTAATGGATGGTAAATTAGATGCCAGTATGCGACCTCTTCATTTACTTAACCAAAATTTCCTGAGCATGAACATCCGTACTATACTTGTCAGGGTTACAAGTAAGAGATGGGTGTGACTACCTTCTAGGCATATAGAAAGAACTCTCACAACAGCATTTTAGTCCTTATTGCTGCTCAAGGATCGCATTGACATGGTACCTGCCACTGTGAAGTTCAATACGGAAGAAATGGGATGTACAGTTTGGGATCGTCAGTAAACTTTATGCCATGTATTGCTCTAGGTTAATTTGTGTATTGAAGTGGTCAACCCTCATAATTCGGGATTCCTTTTGATGACTGGGGTATTATTATAGGCATTCTAGTTTGTCAGTCGTCAAGCATTTCTGCAGAGATCCGTTAACTTGGTAACTTGTGCCTATAGATAATGAAATTCAGTAAATCCTTGAGTGTTTTTTTTTTTTCCAAATTCAATGTTTAAATTAGAACCAGACTGTTTGACTTGTAACGTGTTCTACTGTTCTCAGCTTGCTATTTCATGTAAATTCATTTTTTCGATTATAGTTGTTGGAAACGGGGTTTTTCAGAAAATTTCCCAAAGAAAAGCCAGTTTTTGTAAACAGTTAGCCAACAAGCTTTCTGAATACAGAAAACAGCTTCCTCCTCACAAATAGGACTAGTAATAGGATAAGCCAACCCCGTATCACAAATCTACGCTCTCTCTTATTTCTTTCTTTTTTTTCCCTTTCTGGATTAAGTCCTATGAAAGGGCAAAATGTGCCATGGACATTTCTAGAAGACTAGAACATCAATGAACCGTCTCCACAACATAATAGCATCAAGACTCGTAGTTGTAGCACAAGCCACAGTAGACATCACAAACTGCTTAACAGTATAATCAAGAATTTTTTGTTCTCTTAGATTAGTTCATTAAAAATTTCTCCAGGCACATGTACACCATCCCTAGGAGAGTGTCTATTCACAATAGTAATGTTGAACATAACAAGAAGGGTTTCCCAACTCTGTGCTAAATCATTTGGTTGGGTATTGCCAATTTCCAAACATTTGGTATCTAGCTGATGGAGAATTCTATGTTAGTACCCTCTCTTTTTCGTCGTGTATCTTACACTCACTTATGATTCTAATTGTCCTTTTTGTAGTTTGATGATGTTTCTTTACGTCATAATGGGTGGTGTTACGAGTTAATAAGTGTTGTGGGTCAACCCAAATGTTAACTCCAAGTGTTTTATGAAGAAAAGTGGAGCTTGGTCATGACTCGTAGTTGTATCTGATTATGACTCACGTGATGCTGGTTGTGACATACAATAGTGGTTTTGGGTTATGACCAAAGTAGTCTTCGATTATGGCCCAAGTATTATGGAATACGTCGTCAATCTCTCATCTTGTTCAAGGATGCTTTTCAATCAAAATGCTGATCTCCTACTGAGTTTGAAACATCCTGGTCTTCAGTTTTATCTGCCTAGACTTGTTATATTTCTTGTGATGGGTTTCTAATTGTTGGTGTTCTTTACTAGATTGTTTCAATTGGCTTTGTTTGGTTTACATTTTAGAAAGTTATTTTTGGGAGTTGGAGTGGTAATGAGTGGAGGAGATAGAGAGAGATTTATTGAAAACTGTGCCGAATTAAAAGTAACTCTCAGAATGTTGAACCAAACGGATTATCTTTCTCTCCCCCTTATTTTACTTTTCTTTGCACTCTTCTTGCTATAAGAAGTATTGTTCTATTTGGTTACCCTATTTTTCACCAAAAAAGCATTTTCACCATACGCAGGGGATAGTGCTGGAGATTCTTGTTGCGCTGGGGATCATCAAATCTAATCATTTCTGGTTGGACGTAGAACACATTGAAGAAGCCATTCAGAATGTCTTGGTGTGTTTGGAGATGGTTGTCTTCGCCGTTCTCCAGCAGTATGCTTACCACATTGCTCCTTACAGTGGAGATGCCGCCACAAAAATGGAGTCAACCAAAAAGAGCGAATAACGCGACTCTTGAAAAGATCTCAAACTGGGGAGATTCCTTTACCGTGTTTATACGCGGATTCATTGTGTGTTTTTGTACAAGTGGCAAGGAGAGAAGTATATTAACATCGCGCGGTGGGTGAATAGTATGTCTCTGTTTGTTCTTTAATATTCCCTTTTTTTGTTGTTGTTGTGTTTCATATGCTTGTCAACTACCCAAAGTTTTGATAATTTTCCACCTCAAGTGATGTACCTCAATGCGACCTATTGAAATAAGCCGCTGATTATGCAATGTAGCAGTTTATTTTTAGTCTTTATCGACGGTAATTATGGATTAACCACAGCCACTGGGCCGGTGAATAATGTGTTAAAAGTATATCGATATTCGAAAAAGTGTTTTTATATCTATGCACCACATAATTTAGCACATAGCTGATGTGAACGACCAAATTAGTATATCTATCACGCATACCGTATTCATTTTGTCTTAGGAAGTCAAATCGGATGCAAAATATTGATACTGGTGTAAGGGTTATGCTAATTATCGTCCACTAGGTGGTGGATAATATACATGTAGTGTTAAGCAAGTTAGAATTTTAATACACATCTTGTGGATATCAAAATACTTTTTTCAGATATCGATACATTTTTTTTACACAGTATTCACCATCCCGAGGGTGGTTAGCTTTTTCCTTAATAATGATCCTATGCCTTTCAACTTCAAATTATGGAGGTCAGCTTCAGCATTGACAGGATTGTGATGGAAATTTTGAAAATGGTAGGAATTCAGCTACTTTTTTAACAGAAAGTCTATCCACACAGCAGATCTGTGCACAGATTGTGCACAGATTTTATTGTGGGGCCCACCACAGGTCCCACACAAATCATCCGAGCCGTTTATTAAATGTAAAACATTTTTTCAAGGGTCTCCATAAAAAATTAGCTCAATCCAATGCCTATAAATACTCGATCCAACCATATAACTTTTCATTATCCGAAAATTTGAATGAAAAGTTAGATAGTTGGATGAAGCAACTATAGGTATCGGATTGAGCTTATTTTTTACGGAGACCTTTGAAAAAATGTTTTACATTTAATGAACGGCTCGGATGGTTCGTGTGGGACCCGTGGTGGGCCCCACAACGAAATCTGTGCACAATCTGTGCACAGAAATCTGTGTGTAGCAGCTTTCCTTTTTTAACCTAGTTCATGGCAAGGCTTTGAACCAAGCCACCTTATATATAATCAGTAGCTTACACTCGCCACTGATTAGCTCACAACACGCTTTAAAAATATTTTCTAGCTTGGTTCATTCAACCTTTCAATTTAAAATGAGCTTTAATCGAGCAGATTATGAGCCAAGCCCGTCCATCCCAAGTTTCTTGTTTCTTCACTCTATAATTTTGAAAGTCGGGCTTAGTCAAGAAGTGCTCGGTTTAAACTTGATTTAAAAACTTACTAAATTCAACAAACGTGACAAGTTTAGTTTGTCTTTATAAAAACTGATTTTGTACGACGGGTTTTTAATAAATGATGACAGTTGAATTGAGTAAATTTCATTTGCCATTCCTAAAAAAGTGATAAACTAAAGAAATTGAACCTATTCTCTATGCTTTCTTGCTTTACACACAAACAAGCTGGGTGGCTGACCTGACTTATCTTTTCTCGACAATTGATATTTGCGATTTCGTGTAGTTTTTTTGTCAAACTTTTGGAGATGGGTGTTCGGACAAATAAGCCAAAGTGGTTTATTTTTTGTTCTTATTCAAAATTTTTTCGTATCACGTGGCTTATTGTCAATTTTTTGGGGATTATTGCATCCTCATGACGAGAGGAATCTAAAAAGTAAAAAATTTTGACCGAAATCCAATTTTTTTTAAATAAAGACGAAACAAGTGGCTTATTGGCTTATTTTCGTTTTTTTTTGGGTTTGTTTGGCTTATTTTTTGAGGAAAAGCCAGTGGCTTTTTTAGGAGAACAACCCTTTAATCATTCATTTAGAGGAATAAAAAACGTATGACTCTATCACTCTATGGACTGAATTGGAAAAGTCTAGATAACATAACCGAAAAAACTTAAATCGTATCTTTTTTAGAGTTCAGTATTTTATTTTGGATTGTCTCTTAATAAATGTCTATTTTGTAAAGTTAGTACGTAAAAGTTGGTATACTCCTATTTTTCATTTTGCCTCTAAAAGTAAATTTCATTTTAAAAAGTTTTTTTAAAGGCAATTTTTTTTATTAATCTCTGAATTACAAAGATTAACAGGGGCGGACCCACCTTGGGGCACGTGACCCACGCCCTTTTTAAAAAAAGTTTTTTCAATTTTGTATATATATTATACGGAGCGATTCTGGGGACAACTAATTAGACACCTAAAAAAACACATTATAGTTTCCGATTAAATTTTAATAATCCGAGCCGCTCAATATGATCAAAATATTATTATATTATATATGTCAAATATATGCAATTAAGCATCGCTTGGTGCAGTGGTAAAGTGTTGACTTTGTGAACAACGGTATGTGTTTAGTCTCCCCCACCCCCTAAGTTAGTTTTTTAATTTTTTCCCAAAATCAAGCACTAGAAAAATAGTGCACAACCAGAACCAAGGTTACCCTCCATTCCGCGCCCTCAA
>BPLS01024712.1:0-15646 GCA_019656275.1 Rhododendron kiyosumense | reverse complement strand
AAGTTTTGGAAATCAACAAATAAGGTGAAAATAGTTTTATGCAAGGTCTTATTTTTAAATCTCTTTTAGAAACATATACTAATTCTGAACTAGAGAGAATCATATTTCATCTAAGAAATTGATTTTTGTTACGAAATGAACGACGTGGGATTGAAGAGGAATGGAAGCATTTCAGATTAGAGGATTAGTACCAATCGGAACAAAAGTCGTATAATTTTCGGGTCAAATTTTTTTTAATTACTTCAGTGCATTATTTTTCATTTTTTTTGGCACCAATTTAAAGATGACAACAATCTCAAAATTAGTGCAAAAGAATCTTTTATTTTTCATTCAAAAAATGACATGACTTGTGAAAAAAGACATACTACACAAGATAGGACTGATGAAGTGCTAATTTATTTTCTACTTGTATCATGAAAAGGGATAGAATGTGAATGGAGAGAGAGAGAGAGAGAGAGAGAGAGAGAGAGAACCGTGACTTCAACCCCTGAATGGCTGGGGGACACCACTAGAGTGTCACCAGAAGGGAACTCAGGTCCCGTTCCGCTAAGATTTTTATTTTTTAAATACTTATTTTTTATTTTACAAGATATATCATTCTTTCACAATACATTACATTTAATTAAAAAAATAACTATTTATTTTCTTTTGCGGAACAAGGCCTAATAGCTTTGGTACGAGGGAATGTGTATTGGGTAGGTTTGGGAAATGGAACAGGTAGGGAAAAAAGATACCATTTCGTATCAAGGCTGCAAACTTAACGGTTGGTTGAGCCAAAAATTGGGTCACATACACAAGAATGAGACAATTGGAGATTGATAAGTATCCGTGAATGCTCTAAACAAATTGGAGCTTGTAAGTTACCTGTCGATATGGCTGTCCACACCTTTGTCAAAAGATGGATAAGCTGTTTGATTGTTTTTGCATTATTCATCAATAGAAACCATTATCCTTCTGGCCAAAAAAAAAGAAAAAAAGTTACTACACTTCCAATTGAAATCCATGCAAATTGCAATGCATGAAAAGTGATTATGATGTACACAATTATAATCAATTAAGCAGCAGTTCTTCCTAAATTATAATGGGACCAGGTCATGTCCAGTTTTTATTGGGTCCAGTTTGATCCAGTTTTGAGCCATTGCGGGCATGATCGGAATCGGTTCATTTTGAATACTTTGTCGAGTATTCTGTCCACGTGAAAAATTAATGTGATCGAACATCGATGGGTTCATGAACAAAATCGATATGTACATTTAAAAAAACGGGCACTTTAAGTTTCAATTTTTTTAATTTTATTTCATCACATTCCTTGTACAAGTTTCTTTTGTTAATTTATTTATCTATCAATGTTCGATTTTATATGGACGACATACTTAACAAGCTCTACAAAATGAATGATTCCAATTATTATTGTAGGCCCGAGACCTTCAATGGCCCAAAACTAGACCCAATAAAAACTGGACAGGACGTTATAGACCTTGTCCCAATTCCCATTATAATAAAGATAAATGAGATAGTTGTTTGGCTTTTTTTCATTTATAGTGAAACATTTTTTTTACTTGTAATCGTACTTTTTCACCTTTTCAACTAACTCATCCAGACGTATAACCAATTCAAATAGTTTAATGTGAATCTACCTAATAAAACACAAGGGTATGGGGACCACACAAACACAAGTTGAAAGAAGGGCTGAGATTCATTTGATCCAAAGGTTGATATGTACTCTCCAACTCTTTTAAGAAAACACATATACTCTTACAAATATATTACAAAAATGCCATCGGTTCTTCTTTTTACTCATTGCTCGGCTTCTGGCGTTGGTATAAAAAACAAAAATATATTACTAAAATGTTCGTACCTACGGCACTACCAAGATGCATAGTGCCGTAGGCATGGACAAGTACTAGTCTAATAAAAATTCAGTAAAGAAAAAGTCGGTACCGAAACAAAAATTTAGAAAGAACAGGCGTCATACGAAGTTAGTAATAAAATACTCCGATCCACATGAGTAAATCTATAGGCCTGTTTTTGGTGAAAGGTGACGAATGGGTGTGTTTTTCTGGCTCCTTCTGAAAGGTGACAAATAAATATGAGTAAGAGAGATAAGGTACTGCTAAGTTTTAGGCTCTGTTCTGTTAAGAGAAATAAATACTTATTTTTTTAATTAAAAGTGATATATTATGAGGGAATGACCCGTCTCGTAAAGTGGGAAGTAAAGTAAATACTTGCAAAAAAGAATCTTAGCAGAACGGGACTTTAAACAAAACTGAGCTATTTCAATTTGCCAAGATTCTAGCATCTCATTACGTGGTCAAGATTTCGAATTTCTCCACCTATGTATGGGTGCTATCCTATTTTCCATGTATTTGATGCGGTTGTTTCTCTTCTTAGTGAGGTCATCAGTTGAGGTGGATTTATAGTGATCGAGAATTTGTTTCCATTTGACATAATTCTCATATTTGTATTATTCGTACTGCTTGTAATAATAATAAAAAATAGCATAGAGGGTGAACGGTGGCGTGTTTTTATTTTGTTATTTTATTACTTTATAAAAACCAGAGAGAATGCAACGTGGTTTACACGTGTATATATACTACTGTAGGATATGCAAATTTATTTAGAACCACCAATATATCTAAAGAGCAAAAAGGTGATTGTGTTGTATACGTGTGTAGGTGTGCATCCAAGTATCAAATCAAATATTTCTAAATTCACATTTCATGATTCAATAGGATATGAGTCAGAAATTTGAATATTAGGACGTGTCTTGATATCCAATTGTTTGACACATAGTCAATGTTCGGGGACGATTTACCCCATTAGCAGCGTCCTAATATCCAATTGTTTGACACATACTCAACGTAAGTGGACGATTTACCCCACAAGAAGGTGTCTTAGGATCAATCCAGTCCGCCGCAGAATTGAAAATAGTTAAAATTATTACTCCAATCGAAATTATTCTTCACTAAAGCATACACACATATAATTGTTGAAAAGGTAAACAAGTGTTGTTTTTGGTTTCAAGATCGATCGAATAATATCTCCGAAACAATTAAGGAAACTAAATAAAAATTCCAACATGCTAATTAAAAGTAGTAGAATTCGTTTAATTAATTGTCCGAATTACACATGGAAATGTCTATAAAATATGGAATATGAAAGTCGCTTTCAATTTGATTTTTTTTATTTGCTTGAATATTAATTTTGGAGTGGTTTGGCTTAAGAAGCCACTAGCCTTATTTTTTAGTAGTAATGTTTTGTTGCCTAGTCAACTTCATTGAAGTGGGGGTAAGATTGTGCTATGATGCAAATCTACCCTAATGGGCGGCATGCACTATATATATTAATGCTTGATCGTTTAGCTAGTTGACTGGCTGACACTACCAAAATATAATCATTCATCTTGACACCAAAAACTCACTAATTTTAAAGACTATTTTAAAAAATATATATATATACACAATTTTATTACTCCCTCCGTCCCTTTTTAATGTCCAGCTTCGTAATTTCAACTTATTAAAGAGACATCATCATTACACTTTTTATATCAACTTTTACTTGCACTTTCTTTATTTACCCTCTATGGAGACATCATTATTACACTTTTATTTACTAATTTTTTAAAATGAACTTTTGTGCCGATTGTATTTTGATCGGGGTATTTTAGACCCATTTAGGTGTTTGGATTTCGGCCCTTTAGATAGGCTTTGCCCCATAGGCCATATGGGTGTCCCTTGGTTGGTTTCTTGATAACCTCAAGTTTGAGTCTCAGGTGGGCATAGAATTATCCTTAGCGTTGTATTCTCTATTGGGTCTCGAGTTAGGAATTTGATGTCATCATCCCTTGCCAGTGGCGGACCCAAGAATTTAACATAGTAAGGGCACCAATTTTTTATTTTTTATTTTGTAACTGTAATAGATGAGTTACAATTAAGCACATTTACACCAAAGTAATTTTTGCATTCACAATAAAGTAATAATTTTAAAGTATATATGTATTTAAAAACCAGTTACTTGGGCAAACTTGCACCTGGACTATATATGTTAAAACAAAATTATCATATGTTAAAACAAAATTATCATATGTTCATCATCTATTTTCCTGTTATTAACTCTATTAACTCTACGAGTACAAGTTTTGGGGACTAAAAGTGTACAAATGCAATTTGCGGGTTCATATTGAGTACTATACAAATGATTGAAGGTGTTGGAAGTGTGTAAGTGTGTGTGTGTGTGTGGGGGGGGCGTGTAAGGAGGGTAACCTTGGTTCTGGTTGGGCACTATTTTTCTAGGGCTTGATTTTGGAAAAAAATAAAAAAAATAACTTAGGGGGTGGGGGAGACTCAAACACACATATGGCCTATGGGGCAAAGCCAACTTTTACTTACTAACTTTACAAAATGGACACTTTTACTTACTAACTTTACAAAATGGACACTTATTAAGAGACAATCCAAAATAAAATAACCCAGACTCATATACAAAGGGGAAAAACCTCCAAAAGCCTAGCTTTGATACCATGTTAAAGCATCCAACTCCAAACCAATTGGCAAAGAGTGGAGAGGCTGCCCAGGCTCATATACTAGTTTTTGGAGTAAATAATTAACCAATGTGGGACAAATCACAACACACTCCATAGAGTCATACGTTTTTTATTCCTCTAAATGAATGATTAATCTCCAAAAGTTTGACAAAAAAAACTACACGAAATCGCAAATATCAATTGTCTAGAAAAGATTAAGTAAGGTCAGCCACCCAGCTTGTTTGTGTGTAAAGCAAGAAAGCAAAGAGAATAGGTTCAATTTATTTAGTTTATCACTTTTTTAGGAATGGCAAATGAAATTTACTCTTTGACCAAAAAAACAAAAAAAAAAAAATGAAATTTACTCAAATCAACTGTCATCATTTATTAAAAACCCGTCGTACGAAATCAGTTTTTATAAAAGACAAACTAAACTTGTCACGTTTGTTGAATTTAGTAAGTTTTTAAATCAAATTTAAACTGAGCACTACTTGGCTCGGCTGGGCTCGACTTTCAAAATTATAGAGTGAAGAAACAAGAAACTTGGGCTGGGCAGGCTTGGCTCATAATCTGCTCGATTAAAGCTCATTTTAAATTGAAAGGTTGAATGAACCAAGCTAGAAAATATTTCTAAAGCGTGTTGTGGCCTAATCAGTGGCGAGTGTAGGCTACTGATTATATATAAGGTGGCTTGGTTCAAAGCCTTGCCATGAACTAGGTTAAAGAAGTTGCTGAATTCCTACCATTTTCAAAATTTCCATCACAATCCTGTCAGCTGAAGCTGACCTCCATAATTTGAAGTTGAAAGGCGTAGGATCATTATTAAGGAAAAAGCTAACCACCCTTGGGACAGTGAATACTGTGTAAAAAAACGTATCGATATCTGAAAAAAAGCATTTTGATATCTACAAGATGTGTATTAAAATTCTAACTTGCTTAACACTACATGTATATTATCCACCACCTAGTGGACGGTAATTAGCATGACCCTTGCACTAGTATCAATATTTTGCATCTGATGTGACTTCCTAAGACAAAACCAATACTATATGTGTGATAGATGGAGTATACTAATTCGGGGTTCACATCAGCTATGTGCTAATTATGTTGTGCATAGATATCAAAACACTTTTTTCGGATATCGATACACTTTTAACACATTGTTCACCGCCCCAGTGGTTGTGGGTAATCCATAATTACCGGCTAATCCATATTTACCATCGATAAAGACTAAAAATAAACTGCTACATTGCATAATCAGCGGCTTATTTCAAAAGGACGTGTTGAGGTACAACACTTGAGGTGGAAAATTATCAAAACTTTGGGTTGTTGACAAGCATATGAAACACAACAACAACAACAACAACAAAAAAGGAATATTAAAGAACAAACACAGACATATTATTCACCCACCGCGCGATGTTAATATACTTCTCTCCTTGCCACTGGTACAAAAACACACAATGAATCCGCGTATAAACACGGTAAAGGAATCTCCCCACTTTGAGATCTTTTCAAGAGTCGCATTATTCGTTCTTTTTGGTTGACTCCATTTTTGTGGCGGCATCTCCACTGTAAGGAGCAACGTGGTAAGCATACTGCTGGAGAACGGCGAAGACAACCATCTCCAAACACACCAAGACATTCTGAATGGCTTCTTCAATGTGTTCTACGTCCAACCAGAAATGATTAGATTTGATGATCCCCAGCGCGACAAGAATCTCCAGCACTATCCCCTGCGTATGGTGGAAATGCATTTTTGGTGAAAAATAAAGGGTAACCAAATAGAAAAATACTTCTTATAGCAAGAAGAGTGCAAAGAAAAGTAAAATAAGGGGGAGAGAAAGATATCGAAACAATCTAGTAAAGAACACCAACCATTAGAAATCCATCACAAGAAATATAACAAGTCTAGGCAGATAAAACTGAAGACCAGGATGTTTCAAACTCAGTAGGAGATCAGCATTTTGATTGAAAAGCATCCTTGAACAACATGAGAGACCAACAACTTATTCCATAATACTTGGGTCACAATCGAAGACCACTTTGGTCATAACCCAAAACCACCATTGTATGTCACAACCAGCATCACAGTGAGTCATAATCAGATACAACTACGAGTCATGACCAAGCTCCATTTTTCTTCATAAAACACTTGGAGTTAACATTTGGGTTGACCCACAACACTTATTAACTCGTAACACCACCCATTATGACGTAAAGAAACATCATCAAACTACAAAAAGGACAATTAGAATCATAAGTGAGTGTAAGGTACATGATGAAAAAGCGAGGGTACTAACATAGAATTCTCCATCAGCTAGATACCAAATGTTTGGAAATTGGCAATACCCAACCAAATGATTTAGCACAGAGTTGGGAAACCCTTCTTGTTATGTTCAACGTTACTATTGTGAATAGACACTCTCCTAGGGATGGTGTACATGTGCCCGGAGAAATTTTTAATCAACTAATCTAAGAGAACAGAAAATTCTTGATTATACTGTTAAGCAGTTTGTGATGTCTACTGTGGCTTGTGCTACAACTACGAGTCTTGATGCTATTATGTTGTGGAGACGGTTCATTGATGTTCTAGTCTTCTAGAAATGTCCATGCCACATTTTGCCCTTTCGTAAGACTTATTCCAGAAAGGAAAAAAAGAAAAAGAAGAAGAAGAAGAAGAAGAAGAAGAAGAAGAAGAAGAAGAGAGAGGGTAAATTTGTGATACAGGTTGGCTTATCCTATTACTAGTCCTATTTGTGATCCTATTACTAGTCCTATTTGTGAGGAGGAAGCTATTTTCTGTATTCAGAAAGCTTGTTGGCTAACTGTTTACAAAAACTGGCTTTCTTTGGGAAATTTTCTGAAAAACCCCGTTTCCAACAACCATAATCGGAAAAATGAATTTACATGAAATAGCGAGCTGAGAACACGTTACAAGTCAAACAGTCTGGTTCTAATTTAAACATTGAATTTGGAAAGAAAAAAAAAAACCACTGAAGGATTTACTGATTTTCATTATTTATAGGCACAAGTTACCAAGTTAACGGATCTCTGCAGAAATGCTTGACGACTGACAAACTAGAATGCCTATACTAATGCCCCAGTCGTCAAAAGTAATCCCAAATTACGAGAGTTGACCACTTCAATACACAAATTAACCTAGAGCAATACATGGCATGGAGTTTACTAACGATCCCAAACTGTACATCCCATTTCTTCCGTATTGAACTTCACAGTGGCAGGTACCATGTCAATGCGATCCTTGAGCAGCAATAAGGACTAAAATGCTGTTGTGAGAGTTCTTTCTATATGCCTAGAAGGTAGTCACACCCATCTCTTACTTTCAGGTAACCCTGACAAGCATAGTACGGATGTTCATGCTCAGGAAATTTTGGTTAAGTATATGAAGAGGTCGCATACTGGCCTCTAATTTACCATCCATTAATACTAAGTGGGGAACGATGCTTACCTTACCAAGTTCCTTCCACTCCTTGAGAAATAAGAACGGGTAGCCAATTTGATGATACAAAGTGATTGTACAAATGACTTTATGATTCAGGAATAAACACAGAGCCCATGAACACAAGGGACACAGACACACAAACATACATAAACACACTTCACCTAGGTGCAAATAGGATAATTTCATTTAAGTAACCAAACATGTGAACACAACAATTTGCATGTGTTCCATGACAGAAGTAGGTCCACCTCAAATCAGCTCATCTTCAACTACTAACAGTCAAGAAAATGAAAAAATAAAAGCACTCCAACAGAGCTTCTTATACCAATTGATGAAAAAACTTTACCTGCCAAAAGCAGAAGAAGACAATTCCTTTGATGCACAGGAACTTTGCAAGAGGCTTGTGAGGTTCCAACTCTTTTGCAAAGACATGGTAAAATATCACCAACGAATACAGAGCCAATGAAACTGAAACGTTGAGAATCATGGTGAATGTCCAGCTCAACCAACTGGGATAAGTTCCAAGAATCTGTAACGTTATCATAAAAAAGGAGCATATCGGGCGAATGACAACAAACTGCCAAGTCCAGAACTTGAGAAGCTTCAGGGTTTTGTGGTTTAGACGCACAGTATGAGGCTGCAGTTTGTAAGAAGAAGAAATGGTCAAATATCTGCCTCATGAACATAATCAATTGACAAACCCAGTGAAGCTGGACTTGTTTTAGGAGTCATCATCGCATGTGGTGGAAAAATCACAAACTCATCTTGCAAGAAGCTAAAATTAAGGAACATTGGACTGACATGTAGTTTGTTACAATATTCCTTCTTTTGGAAACCAAGTTCCATTTTTGTCTTTTGGAAACCAAGTTCATGCTAAAGCAGCCAAAATTAACAATTACTAAGACTTACAGAGAGAGAGAAAAGGTCCAAAAGTTACCCATCTGCCTCCCCCCACCCCTCTCTCCCTCTTAATGCCAACTAATGTGCTATCTGTATTGAACCTCATGAAACATTTTTAACATAACTCTCCAGGAAATCAGTTCAGATTCGGCCACATCAGAGAATAGTAACATCACTTTATCGGGGATCGGCAAAAGCTTACAGGTGAAATTGCATGATTTCAGGACTCACCTTGTTCTGGTAGTAGACTGGGAGGAACTGGTGAAGACCACGAGGCCCAATGTGATTCAAATTTTGACTAGTTAAGATCAGAGCAATAGAGTATAGTGATACTGATCCAACTAATTTTCATCATAGCAGATTCTATAGAATAGCCAGATTCTAATGCCCGACTTATTTCACCCCATGAAATTCTACTTTCCTTCATTTTTTTTACAGTTTACCATTACTCAATATCCAAATTCCAAAACCAACATGCAGAAACAAATTATCATATTGCTACTTGGATAATTTTGCTAGAATTATGACAGTTTATAAGAGAAGGAAAAAACTTTCTCCACCTGGAAAAGAGTCATTGGGAATGAATGGTGAATTTCCCGTCCTTTGATTTCATCTGGCACTATGTTTTTGCTAATGGATATTTTCAAGTAACTGTACATAAGTACCAAGAACTTAGCAATCACCTACAAGCAAAGAGAGAGGTTTAGCTTCATTGATGAGGAAAAACTAGTAAGACTCAAGATGATCTACCACTAAGCTATGTAAGAAGGACATACCAAAATGCAAAATCAAAGGATTAAATCGAATCATGATTGAAAAGGCACTCACCAAAGCTTCGTAACATTCCTTTATTGAACCCAAAAACATGAAGAATGGCTTGCTTCCTTGGATATCCACCAAACCCACAAATGAAACAATGGCATATATTGGAGCCATAAGGATGATGATGATTATGGCCTTCTGCTCCTTTGGGTTCTTCCAGTAAAAGAGATGCTGTGACAGAAGCTGTATAGTGAAGTGCATTGTAAGCATGACACAGACAGCAGATCCTAGAAGAGTGATTTGTCCACGGTCCATTGTAGATATATCCATTGTTTACAATTGGGAGCCAATATCCCCGAAGCCCAATCTGAAAAATGGGTACTATTCAAGGTTAGGATCCATGAATTAAGGTTTAAGTTGAGTGCGAAGGTATTTATTATAAATTGAGGAGGTCACAAAAGGTTTATTCCGTCTGAGTAGTATCGAGACTTCATATACATCGAAGAATAACGTGTTTCAATAAGTTTCTCTCTCGCTAAAAACCCTGAGCACTGTCTCCATTAATCAGTTAGTTTCACATTCATTGAAGCATATCAAACAGTTGTTACACTCACACCTGTAATCATAGTATTGAGAGTGTGTCATAATGTTTGGTTAGATCAATCTGAACTGCATAAAGGTAGGTTGACACGTGACAAATGACACAAAAAGTGTACAATTTTAAAAAAATTAAACTAAAGTATTAGCTGCCATCGTAGTAAAAACTGAGGGAGAGACTTGAGAGATCCAAGAAAAGTACTCTCCATGGGTTGCATGAGTATCAGTTTCCATGCACTAAGAGTCAGAATGCTGATACTATCTTCAAAACAAAGAGTAATACAGTCTATTGTAAGATGAAAATCAAGCTGCAGACTTATCATAGCCTCCATCATCAAAGTATCTCAGCAAACAAATTCTTGCGGTGTAAGAAATCCGAAATTAATAAATCCAGACTGTAAGAGAGAAATAGCCACATGAGACATAGAACAGTTAATGGCAAACATGAGAACAGTGACAACAAGCAGGAATAAATCCCGGATTCTAACTTCTGTGGGGCGCAGACTATTATAATTTTGGAGTGCCAACATGTATGGTAATGCGACTACCTTAAGCTTGCTACTATAACAAGGTTTTTTTTTCCGAAAAACTTCGGGAGTGCTGTCGTACGATTTCCCTTGAATCTATTACTGACCAAAAGCATAATAATAGGACAAAACCTAGGTAAAACCAATATGCCTTTCATAAAGTGGGGAAAAAAAATTCTTTCCTTACTAAGTAGTAAAGTTTGTAGAAATCAGATATCACCTTAGATCTAGCTAAGAAATAGGTTATTGCCCTTTGAAGTTTTTGAGCTGGTATATACGCAGACACTGGATCATGAATTCCTAGGGAGAGCAGTTGGTGCCAAAAAGACTTTGCAAAAGTAAATTTTTGGCCTATTACAGAGTCAAAAAGACCAAAAAAGAGCCATGTTGCTGCACAAACTCAAATCTAGATCATTGGATAAAACCCAAGTCATATCTCAATGGAGGTCAGTTCACTTGGTGTGACAGTGTGAGATTTGACAAAAGACCATAACAAAGGGTGGACTTGAATTTCGCCAAAAAATTAAAATACATAACAGAACCCATGTAGTTCCCAATCATTGAGAGTATGGACGGCGGAGGATTGGAGATAGACCTAACCTTTGGCAATATGCACAAAGTGGTTACTCTTAATACCACTGAAAAAGTGGCTCTCCTATATCTGTTTTGCTGTAGAACCATGCCCCCAAACCATGCCCCCAAATAAAAGGCAAAAAATTAAAATACAATAAATTATAATAATTGTCAAATTATGGCTGTGGTGCGGATTCTCACTGGGTATTAGTAAGGTCGTACCACAGATCGAACAAGGCTAAAAACCCAAATCACCACTACCCAGTTTGGCTGCTAAAAATCAGCTCAAAATAATAAACCAACAAAGAAAAGCAAGATTCTCAATTCCATTTCGCAGTCTTTCTTCCCTGAACCTAAGAATCAACTAACCTAACTACTATGCTACGCGCTTTTGCCTTTCTCATTCACTACAAGTTACAGTCTCAGTAGTTTCTCAGTAACTAGACACAGAACAACCAAATCATCAGGGAAGAAAACAAATAAACCAGCGAAGAAACAAGTCAACGTTAGTTCAGAAAAAGAAACAAAATGATAGCAAGTGTAATTGATCTAAATCCGTGAACAGAAAAACGTAAAGTGAGTTGAAATTCTTACGAACATTTTTTTTACTGCGATTGGGCGGATGATTCGACTGGAGTCTGAAATGGGTGATTTGGAAATGTGGGTGACTGATTTTTTTTGATCCGCTGGATGACTGATTGTTTCTGGATTTGGCTGAGTATTTATGAGCTATGCGTCAAAATATGGGTATTACTACGTGGGGCAAATCGAACAGAGACACGCTACGAATATTTTTGTGAGAAATCCACGTTGTGAATTCAATTGTTCAATAAAATAAATGGGATGATTCATAGCAATATAATCAAGTTTCACTACTGGTGCAATAAATAAAAAGCAGGAAGCATGGTGGGCATCGTGTCGTATTGTGTCTCATGTTTTCAGAATCCTCTCAATATTAATTTGATCCATTTAGTTTTTTGTGTTATCGTGTTGTGTCATACACGTGTTCCGTGTCAGTGTCGTTTCGTATATGTATTCCGTGTCAGAAATGGCTGACTCTAACTCGCTAATTTCGTGTTATCGTATTGTTTAAAAAATTCTTGCTCCACGCCGTGTTCGTGTCAAATTTGTTTTAACCCTTCCCGACCTATTTAGCTTTTCGTGTTATCGTATTATGTTATATTCATATTTCATGTCAAAAATAACTTACTCAAACCTGTTAACTTTATATCGGTTCTCGCGCTATGTCGGAATTCCCACCCAAAAAAGAACAAGAGGAAAAGCTTCTTTCTATCCTTCTCTATGTCATCCCTTTTTATGATTCAATGATGTTATCACGTTAGGATCCGACACGAGACTATGTATAATGGACATACATTTTTTAAATGGCTTACAATTTTTTCTTGTCAACCCTCATGTTTCTCTAAACTCTTCCTTTGCCCATTTTAGATTCTTATATTTTCTTTGCCCACTTTGAATTCATGATGATGATCTGAGTATTTGTACATTCTTAAACATAATTTTTAACTACACGGATGTATTCATGCTATGCCACACCCTTTGAATCTTTTGCATTGGCTTCAATCATGGATAAGTCTAAAGAGCGGAGTGATCAGAAATGACTTGCTACTTTTTTCTATTACCGACCAAGAAGACTCCTATGAAAAGACAATAGTTGCCGATAAAAAAAAAATGAAAAGACAATAATTGGATATAGCTGAGGATCCATATTCTAAGGTAGTAATAGGCATTAGAGCAATATTCTTTACAAATTAACTTGTTTTAGTAACCTATTTTTTTTAAGGGAAAAAGGAAAACTGAGGTTGTTTTTTCCAACAAAGATCCTGGGCAGCTTGCATGATGTAGTGATGTACACAACATAGTTATTCACAACTTATAAGAAATTGGTTGCAGGAGTGATATCAACATATGTCATGGCTTAAAAGAAACCGTCAATTAAATTAAGAAAATAAAATAATATCATTCGTCAAAATTTAGTAAAGCAAGGAAGTGACAAAAAAAATGAAAAAGAGTGGATCGTTATAAGAGAACAATACCTGGAACTATTCAAATAAGGTACAATGTCCATTCCTTATATATATGCAAGTTTGGAGGACCAAATTTTTTTAAGGTGAGAAGAATGTGAAATCCCGATCCTAAATTCATACGCAACTCGATAAAATGTATAAGGAAAACGAAAACATAAAGATATGTTTAGACCAGTGTGTTACAATTTTTAGTTTTATTTTCAAAACAAAAATCAAAAACATTTTTACGATATACGCATAACAATATAATTAGACACCTTACTCTCCTTAGAGGAGGGTGACGAATGTTGTTTTACACCTAATTTAACCTAGTTTTGAGTCCTTTGACACAACCTTCTTTTTCTTTTCTTTTTTAAGTTAGTTTTGACACAACTTTAAGTTGCCTAGATATCATGCTAACGTTAGAGAATTTCAAAAAAATAGTAACGTTAGTTCTCCACCTTGTTAAGGAAGGTAAAAAATGTTAGATTAGTCCTCTTGCCGTGCTCCGCTTTGTTCCGCCGCCAATAACTACGATCAAGAGAATGCTCAGTTAAACGATCTTCATTCCCCGTTTGGGATCATATTTTAGCCCCTGAAAGCCACTTGCTGCTGTTCCACAACTCGTATCCTGATCCAGAATTGGACCCCAGCTTCGTAAATTCGCCACAACCCCCTCCACGGTACGGTCTCTATTCGCATTTACGTTTCTCCAACGACTTATTCTTTTTTTTTTTTTTTTGAAAAGCGTCCAACAACTTTATCCTTGATCACTTTCGGCGATAACAAACGCTCTACTGTATTTATATTACTATTACTCAATCATTGGTCCATTCGTCTTTTCCTCTTGGAATGCTCCATGTATGTCTGTGCCGATACATATACACGCAGATGTATGCACACATGTATAGATATAGTCATATAGATGAACACCGACATACAAGAAGTTGAAACTGAAGTTCTCCTCACTCCTATTGTTGTCTGTAACAAATTCAAAGATTAACGAAATTTGTTTGCTGTTTTAAAAAAGGAAGTTGAAACTGAAGATGGGTTTGCTTGTTATCTGCTATTGGGTTTTCCTTGGTTGTAATATTTGATACATTCTTTATAGTACATACATATACATATATATGTATATTTTGTATGTAAGCTCATGCAACTAAAGGTGGGTGTGCTTGATTAGTGTGTACTGTGCAGTACTTGTGTAGCTTCCTTAGGTGTAATCATATCCAGATATAATACGTATTCAAGTATCAATTGAGGGAAAAAAGTATGGGAAGGAAGAATACTAGGGGAGTTGTTCTGTTTGTAATTCTAGTGTTTGCAGGCTATTGTTGTGAAATACGGGTTTCGACTACGGTAACATACGATGGGAAAGCACTGGTTATTGATGGGAAGAGGCGGATTCTGCAGTCGGGATCCATACACTATCCTAGAACCACTCCTGAAGTGAGTTAATGTTATTTTACGTAAATTTGTTGGGGACAGTGCTTTCTTAACTTGTATTTCTTTTTTATGATAATGCAGCTTATGGTAGTTGTGGAAAATTGTAGGTGTGGCCGGAACTTATTAGGAAATCGAAGGAAGGAGGACTGGACGTGATTGAGACTTACGTTTTCTGGAACTATCATGAGCCAGTCAAGGGAGAGGTATAGAATTAGCTTTCTATTTATGACAATTGGCTGCATTTAGGCACTGTTTGTTTGTCCTGATTTAAGCATCGGATTTGACTACAAATCCAAGGAGGCCACATAACCCATGTTTGGTTAAAACTTTTGCATCTACAATTGAATACCCATCGGTGATATCCCACAAAACATGAGATATGCAATAGCTTTGGGATGTGGTAACATTAATCCCCTCAATAGTATTGTATTGGAGTACTCGTCGATTCTCTATCCCTTTCCAATTAGTGCAGTCAAACAAACAAGGACTTGTAGTATGGGTTCATGGGCATGTGGGCTTCGGTTGGTGCTTATCTATGGTGTGGCGACATGGAGATTCAACAGTTTCTGTCACCTCTCCAACAGTTTCCTAGTCTTCAGGTGAAAACATGAACTAATGTAGTGTTAAGCTTTAGCGAGCACTCAATCTAAAATGGGAAGTGTGAGCACTCTAGTTCATATGCTCTTTTATGGAAGAATAACAAGAATGGGATGGGGAAATTTCGTGGAGCTGTGGTGAAGCTTCCACTTCGCATTACGTCATTTATATGTGTTGATTCTTGGTAAAGTTAAACTAAGGTTTCGGCTATCTATAAAAAAAAAAAAAA
>BPLS01024710.1:0-25598 GCA_019656275.1 Rhododendron kiyosumense | reverse complement strand
ATATATATATATATATATATATATATATATATATATATATTTGTAACCGAAACGTTTGCGAACTGTTCTAGACTTAAGTTGATAAAGACTCATATTGGATGCACATATTGTAACGACCCGGATTTTCGCCCTATTTTTTTCGAGTAAAGAAATTAATTTTAATCAATAGTCTATAGTAATTGATTAATTATTTAAAAAGTGTTATTAGATTAAACCAAAATCTAGATTATTATTTTTCGTAACCAAAAATTAGTTTAGCAAAATTTTAATTCAACTTGGAACAACCCGTAATTTTATCATTTATAAAATCATTTAAAGAGTATCGTTTGTAATAATAAAATTATCTTAATTATAATTATCTTATAGATATATACAAATAAAATTAATTTAATCTTAATTATCCTACTTTTAATTCTTTTAAATTGCATGCATATAAATCCTGATAACTCCCACTCTCCTACTCAATTTCTACTTCCTTCCTCAATGTATCTCGCCCCTAAATTCGTCCATCTCTAAGCCAAGAGTTAGAATTTCGGTTAAACTCAATTTTATCTTCTTATTCATTAAAATTCTCCTATATATACGTCACCAATCCGACCCTAGGTCAAACCATTATAATTCTCACGTCCCCTAGTCCAGAAAGAGGGAAAAAAAATCAGAGAGATTGAAGCTCCAATCCATGGAGTTCTAGAGAGAGAAAGAAAGAGAGAGAAAGGTGGGTTTTATAGCTACGATCAACCGAAACCCGAATTGATCATTCCAATCACCTCCTACAACTCCAAGCATCCATAAACACCATCCAATTCGGCCCCAAGGTCCCCCGATCGAAAAACCCGAAGTTGTCTTCTCCAAATTCCAAGTTTCGAATTAAAATCAATTCGATCCGATTCGAGGTATTATAATCCATTTCAACCCTCCCTCTAAGTATAATTATTGTTTTTATGCTTAACCCAATGCCCTGAATGGACCCATGCATCAAAACCGAGCCAAAACAATGAAAAAACCGAATCTGACTTCAACCTTGCGGCCGCAAGGTTCGGGCCGCAAGAACCAAGGCCAACGTTGCGTCTGGGCACTCCACCGCAAGGTCAACTCGGTCCAACCTTGCGGTTTGGACTGTTTTGGTTCAAAATTGTTTTGCGACCTTCTAAACTCGATTTTTGACCCCCGAACTATTTTTCCTAGACTTTTCACACCTTAAAGATCATAACTTGTTAAGGTCATATTTTTTTTATTTAATTATCTATTTATTAAATTATTTATTAGTTATCGTACAAAGTTTACAAACGAAAATTAATTACGACCTTCCAACCAACGTTTTAACACCCAACTAAATTTTTTTCTAGACTTCCCGCATCTCAAAAATGGTAACTTGTTAAATTCAACATTTATTTTATTTAATTCACTATTTATCATTATTTTTAAAGTAATTCCAATCAAAATTACTTTACCACCTTATAAACATTATTATTAATACCCGAGTAATTTTATTTAGACTCCTTAGGTTCTAAAGATGAAATTATAATAGTCTCAACATTTATTTTTATAATCAATTATTTATTGTCTATTTACTTCACTTTCGGTCACTTTAATTAACGTTTTCATGTAAATTAATTCTTCGACCCTCCGAACCCAATTTTTGACACCCAACTGATTATATAAGACATTTAGAACTCTTATTAGGGTCATGTTCATTAATCTAATATTTTTATCTAATTAATGTATTTAATTAGTTTTAATAAATCTAATTACTTTGTAATAATTATTAAAATCTTGGAAAATATTTATTAAAATTTATTATAAGAATCCTACTTCATTAATTGACATTGTGGCCATACGAGAATAAGGGCAACGGCCCATCCATAAAAGGTTGTGTGATTGCATTGTTGATTGTTTGTTTTAATTATTATTTGGTTTAATCGTATATTTCATCGATATCTGATTTGAATGCTAGATTGGACCCTAGAGACATGGGGTGGTATGCGAATAGAATTCATTTAGACGATACTAGATAATGGATGAATTGGAAAGTTTTATTTTTAGAATGCTTGCAGGCGAGAATTTGAGATGTGATGAGATTTGTGATGAGATTGAAACTGGCGAGAGTCCAGTGATGAATTGAAACTAGCGAGAGTCCAGTGATGGTTATGATGATTGTGGAAGCGGTATATAAGATAAGCGAACCCTAGTCATGATTCAGGCATGATAAGCTTACCCCTTGTTGTAGTTATTGGGGTGCACACTCGGTATATAACTTAGGTGTACCTGCGACAGCAAAGGGAAGTGACCTCATCGGACCGAGCATGGCTAGCGGTTGGGGAGGAAAGATCCCGCGGAGGAGATCTTAGATTTCACGATAGGATGATGGATAGTAATGAACTGGCTTATGTGAAAAATCTCTGTTTTACTTCTTCGTATCATTTTATCCTGCTGCTTGTTAACTGTAAAGTAAGAGGGGTGGTTGGGTTGGATTATTCTACTGGGTGATTTTATCACTCACGGATACGTCTGTATCCTGGCAAATCATTTGCTTCGGCGATCAATTTGCCAGATGGCGCAGGATTCAGTGATGGTGCAGTTTAACACAAAGAGAACATCAGGAATGGAGATCCAGTATGCTCAGGATTCGTGTCAAGCCTAGAGTCAACTCTGAAGTTAATGTATTTCGAATCAATAAATTTTCTTGAGGCTGTAATAGCTAAACATTTCTTTTGGAAAATCATATTTGTTTAGCAAATTTTCTTAAGAAAATTATTTTATTTTGCACCCGAAAAGTCGGGATGTTACACATATTGAGCAACCAAAAATATATAAACGAGTCTCACACGAAACTAATCCAATCCTCCTTCAATATATAGCGATGGAACATGTCCCAAGTGTATATCATACTAATCTTCGTAAATTTACGGGGATGGATAAGAGAAAAACCTAGAGGCAGATTCCAGCTTTCCACTTTAAACATAAGTATATTGTCTTGCGGTTAGGGCTGTAAATGAATTGAGCAGCTCGCGAGTTTAACAAGGCTTGGCTCGGCTCATTTAGTAAACGAACCAAGCTCAAGTTTTCGGCTCGTTTGACAAAAGTTCGGTTCGTTAAGGGTGGCTCGGCTCAATTAAAAAGGCTTATTTAGTAAATGACTCAACTCGGCTCGATAAGGGCTCGGCTCGTTAAGGCTCGAGTCAAGCTCGAGCTCGAATTTTGGGCTCATTTAGTAAACGAGCCAAACTCAAGCTTGACAAAGCTCGGCTCAACTTGGCTCGTTTACAGCCCTGCTTGCGATGGATGCATTGTTCGGAATCTTCTGTGGTACTACAATTATTGTATGAGTGATTTTAAAACCGGTGGCCTATCTTTGTGTAATGGTGTTGTCAGGTGATCGCGTCGTTCATGTCAAAAAAAATTATAAAAAATTAGAGTTAACTATTACTACTTAGAATAGTGGTTAAGACCAAATGTCGATCCATAGGGACAGATTAGCTAAGTTAGTGTAATTTTGATTAACTTCTAAATTAATTCGAAAAAGAAAAGATTGATTTGATTGGATTATTTTGAAGAGCTAATTAAACTAAGAACAATTTAATTAAATGATTTGGAAACAATGGAGGAAAGTATCTAAGATTTAGAATCCACTCTGACCGCATAACGATGACATGCATAGGCTAGTTTAAATATTCGAATCAAAAGGGATAATCGCTAGGACTTGCAAATCCTTTCGATAATCATCAAGAAAATAATTGAGTTGTTAAAAGGTATAGACTACCCACCCGTCTAACGGCACCGTTGACATGATCTATCTTATGATCGTAATATATCTCAAAACTCTAACCACAATCGAGGAAAACAATTGTGTAACTTGTATTTGAAAGCATGCATGCAAATACTCAATAGATTAAAACCATTAAAAATCATTCCATTCGATTGAAACGGAATGAGTTCTTAGTCATACAATCGATTCAAACAATAAACCAAAAACCTACGCATAAACAAAGTTATTTGATAAGGAGTTTCATTCCCCCCCTAGACAAGGGGTTCAGCTAGACAAGGGGTTCAGCTGGCCATCAAAGCCAAAGTCCTTCTTCGTTCGCAACACTGTTCCGGAATTGCACTCTGCTATGGAACTAGATGGGAGCCACTGACGGCCACGCGAGGCTCACTCTAGTCCCCACACGAATGATCCGAACCGTTTAAAAAATTATTAAAAAAAATTCGAGTGGGCCCCCTAGAGCTCAGCTCCATCCAATGTGTGTAGGTGCTCGATCCAATCATCCCATTTTTCAAAAATTAGAATGAGCACCAAAAAATGGGATAATTGGATCGAGTACTTACACACATCAAATGGAGCTGAGCTCTAGACCCACTAGGAATTTTTTTTGAAAATTTTTAAACTGCTCAGATCATCTGTGCGAGGCCCACTCTAGGCCCCGCATGCCATGGTCAGTGGCTCAGGTCGGTTTCTTTAGAGCTATCGATTTTTAATAGGGTTTTAACTTTTAAGGCATGAATTATACATAAAGGCCCTTTGAACTTTGGGTAATTAGTACTTTGAACCCAAACTCCTTTTAGCTGTTGTTTTTATCCCAAATTTTGGACAATTAGCTCGAACACCCTATAAACAAAACAGAAACAAATGAATATCAAGTAACAAATATAAATGATTAACAAGTGTAGTTTGGAGGGTCAAAATACCAATATTTTGGCACTTATCATATGGAGAAGTAGGTGGAGATAATCCGAGCTAAAATTTAATTGCCGTCGAGGAAGTGTTACGTAGACTGTTAAGCTCTGCTAGCTGTCTCTTCTTTTTCTTGTTTCCCCACCTTCTACATGTATTATTCCTCGTTTTATTCATATTGACCTGGGTTTCTCGGATAATGTATGTGGTAAGCATGTGTAGTGCATGTGTCCTTGATGTATCTATTAGGCAAATGGGAATGATGAATTTCTTTAAGGTATGTTTGGTAACCTTTTCAGTATTTAATTTTTTATTTTTTAAGAAACTAAAAGTTGAATCAGGTTTATGTTCTTATAAAAACAAAAACAAGAAACATGTTTGGTAATATTTTTTTTGTAAACAATAAAAAATGAAAATTTTTTTTTTTGAAAGGTAGAATAACCAAGGTAAAAGGAAAAAAAAAAGGGGGCAAGCTATAAAAAATAATGTGAAAAATGAGTTATGCCGTTCATTGATTTGGTAAATGTGTATATTGAGCCATCAAATTCAAACAAAAAGACAGAATTAAGATGCTTGTTTTGAAAGGTGGAGTTTTATAACCTTGCCCATCTATGAGCTGAGTATATATAGTCACCTCCCATGACGACCGCCCATCTTCCCAAGCACATCAAAAACCACGGGAGAGAGAGAGAGAGAGGAGCGTATCGGTACTGGGGAAGGAAACGATCGGGACAGAAAGAAATAAAAATGATTGAGATCTCCTTGTTATGTTTGTGTTTCTCCAAAAAAGAAAAAGGGGGGCGGGGGGGGAGCACATTTTTATAGTTTCCATAATTTACAAAAACTCTAAAAACATTTATGAAAAAGAAAAAAGTATAAACATATTACCAACCAAGTTTTCTTCATTAGTTTTCAAAACAGTAAAAACAAAAACTGAGAATGAAATGGTTACCCCCTTAGCAACCTGGTTTTGTTCATGGTGATTGCATGTGTTGAAGTGCCTCTTGTTGGGAAACTGAATCCCTAAGACCCAGTAATGACGCGTACAGATTAGATAACAAAAATTGTAAAACCCTATAAAGCAGAATTAGGGTTCTACCTCAACTCCCTGCGACACAAGCGCTGGTTGAACTTGTTATAGCACGCCTTGCTATAAACCACGAATACTGCTTGACCGTACCTTACGATCTTCTATCGTATTCCCTGCACGTCTAGAACACGAACCGAGTGTGGACTCTTTCGTGATCTTATTTGTTCTCTCTAAGCCTGCCTCTATTCGTGAATAATAGAAAAACCGTTAATCTGACCTAGAGAGCATAACGTGTATATATCGGCCTACAATAGGGACCTAAGGAGTAATAAGTCTAGGCTCCCAGTGTAAATAAGAAAACCTAATCTCACCAGGATTCTATTTCTTATTTCACTAATTATAATTCACCATACTACAGAATTATAATTGCACTCCCGTCCTTATCTCAATTATATTACGAGCTCCATGATATTAAATACTTATTAATTTCCCAACGTTAAGATTAATTACAGATATTCGTTAATTAAAATAAATTACTAACAATCTCTCACTTAATCAACATCTTAACTTGAGACTATCCGCTTAACTTATTCGATATGTCGGATACAAAATCCACCTACAGGGTTTGACATATTCGAAACTTATTAGCTTACTCAATAGGTATCATCAATCCCTATCGGGACGTAGATTCCATTAATAATTAATAGTTGTCATATACATAATGTTGTGACCCAACTCGTCGAAACTATTAACCGTATAAAGATCTCACTCTTTTATGAATCAAAGTCAACAATATTAAATATACACCTCTAATGATTATTTTTGGATTAAGAGCATAGGTATTCATAATAACCATGAGATTTCAATTGTCTTACAAAGTTAGTATAAGACAATTACCTCAATGTGGTCCCGTTCAATATACACAAAGTATACTAGCACAATGAGTTGGAATTAGTACCATTTCTTGTAGTCAAGACAGACCTATTAAAATATTGTCCTACAGTCCACTGATGGTGTGTCTAATTCCATCTAAGATTGTGAACCATAACTTATATTCCACAAGAACCGATGATCCAATCTTCTGTGTGTAAGCCGTACTCTACACACTGGATTATCTACTATGTAGAATAAAAGACACACATGCACAACATACAAAAATATCATGCAAATATTGCCCATAAAAGATTCTCATCAAAAATGGATAAAACTGATTAATAATTAAATATTAATCCATCATATAAAAATATAACATTTACATAATCTCCTAACAAACTCCCACTACGACTCAAAATCATATTGTCATGCATCTCACTCTCATTCCCTCTACATGACTATCAAAAGTCTTAGCTGGTAAGCTATTTGTAAAAGGATCTGCCAGGTTGTTCGCCGATGCAATCTTGGTCACAGCAACATCACCTCTCTGTACGATCTCTCGAATCAAATGATATTTACGTAATCGAACCGTAACTTTAATTTTTTTATGATGTAATATATTCAAACTCGTGGAGTTGGAATTGTAATTTAATGATTAGGGCATGGTGAATTCTTTTGGGGTATTATGTAAGATATTGTGAGGAGTTTTATTTATGAAAAGCTTTCTTTATTTATGTTAAAAATCGAGGGCGTGACAGTTTACCCTTCTTGTGAGTCCTTGACTCCTTCGAATTAGCAACTGCACCGCTATTGTCACAATAGAGTGTAATGGCTGATTATACTGAAGGGACCACTTCCATATCCAACAAAAAGTTTCTAAGCCAAACAGCCTCCTTGGCTGCTTCAGAAGCTGCCACATACTTTGCCTCCATGGTAGAATCAACAATACAAGATTGTTTGATACTTCTCCAACTTATGGCTCCACCTCCCAAGGTAAACACATATTCTGAGGTAGACTTTCTAGAATCCCTATCTGACATAAAGTTTGAGTCTGTGTACCCATGAGGTACCAGACTATCTAACCAGATCACCAACATATGATCTCTAATTCTTTTGAGATACTTGAGTATATGTTTCACTACAGTCCAATGTTCTTGCCTTGGATTAGACTGAAATCTGCTAACCATGCCCATGGCAAAGCAAATATCAGGTCTAGTACACAACATAACATACATAAGGCTTTCTACAGCCGAGGCATAAGGAACTGCCTTCATTTTCTCCATCTCCTCAGGTGTTTTAGGACACTGATCCTTGGATAGGTTGATTTCATATCTAAAAGGGAGGAACCCTTTCTTGAAATCTTGCATGCTAAAATGGGCAAGAATGACATCGATATAAATAGCTTGTGATAAGCCCAACATCCTATTCTTGCGATCTCGTATAAGCTTAATCCTTAGGATGTGACCGACTTCTCCCAAGTCCTTCACTTTGAATTGGCCGGATAACCACACTTTCACTGAAAATAACACTCTCACATCATTTCCGATGAGCAGGATGTCATCGACATATAGAACTAGAAACACCACAACTTTTCTGTTGCGCTTCTTGTACACACATGACTCATCCAGACATTGATCAAAACCAAAAGACTTAATTGCTTGATCAAAACGGATGTTCCAAGATCTAGATGCCTGCTTAAGCCCATAAATAGACTTTTTGAGCTTGCACAACATGTGCTTTTGACCTTTTGCTATGAATCCATCTAGTTGCACCATATAGATACACTCATCCAGATTTCCATTAAGGAACGCAGTCTTGACATCCATTTGTCAAATCTCGTAATCGAGATGAGCCTTAATGGATAAGAGAATCCGGATGGACTTAAGCATGGCTACTGGCGAAAAGGTTTCTTCATAGTCGATCCCTTCTTTCTGAGTATACCCTTTCGCAACAAGCCTAGCTTTGAAGGTATGCACCTTCCCGTCTACCCCTCTCTTCTTCTTGTAGATCCACTTGCATCCAATGGGTTTAATCCTTTCAGATGGTTCTACAAGATCCCAGACCTGATTAGAGTATATAGACTCCATCTCTGATTTCATAGCCTTTTGCCAAAATTCCACATCTTTATCTTGAAGTGCCTCATTGTTGTTATAGGGTTCGGCATGTTGATCATCAGGGATCATTTCAAAAAATTCTCCCAACAACGTATACCGACTGGGTGGAACAATAACCCTCCCACTATGACGAGGTACCGGTGTGTCAATAAGTGCCTCTACAAATGTCTATTGTGGTGTTTCCTCCTGCACTATTGGTGGTAAAGAAGTTTGTGACGGTCTCTTCCTCTCAATTCCTCTAGAACAATTTTACTTATGAGCTTGTGGTCTATCACATAGTCATTTTCTAAGAACCGGGCATTAGTGCTAACAATGACCTTCTTATCCGTAGGACTATAAAATAGTCCACCTCTCGTTCCTCTAGGGTACCCTACAAACAAGCAAACTTCTGTCATCGATTCCAATTTATCTGCATTCCCATTCAGCACATGTGCTGGACTACCCCAGACCCGAACATGTTGCAGACTAGGTTTGCGTCCAGTCCATAGTTCTGTGGGTGTAGATGGTATTGACTTTGATGGTACCAAGTTAAAAATATACGCTGCTGTTTCTAGTGTATGTCCCCAAAATGAAATTGGTAAATCTGAATAACTCATCATTGATCTTACCATATCCATAAAAGTCCTATTCCTCCTCTCTGCTACACCATTTTGTTGTGGCATACTTGGAGCTGACAACTGGGATGTAATCCCTTCAGCTGACAAGTAGTCCCTAAACTCTCCCAAGAGGTATTCACCACCACGATCAGATCGTTGTGTCTTGAGACATTTACCCAAACGCTTTTCCGTTTCCGCCCTATACTCCCAAAATTTCTCAAAGCATTCAGACTTACGGCGTATGAAATAAATGTATCCATACCTTGAGTAATCGTCAATAAAAGTGACAAAGTACTCAAAACCACCTCTAGCTTGGACATTCATAGAACCACACAAATCAGAGTGAACCAATTCCAACGGCTCTTTGGCATTATATCCTTTTACTGAAAAAGGCCTTTTGGTCATCTTACCTTCCAAACAGGATTCACAGACTGGAAGTTCCTTAACTTCTAATGAATCTAAAGGTCCATCTCTAACCAGTCTATAAATCATATTCAAATTAATATGACCAAGTTGTAAGTGCTAAAGATACGTTTGGTTCAATTTAAAAGGCTCTTTTCTCGTACATGTAAATTATTAGTGTTATTCAATTTATGCAGTTGCATTATAGGAAATATAGAATTACTAATGTTGAGATCATCCACCAATGAATCAGAACAAATAAAACGTTTATTTAACTTAATAACGATAAAGTCACTAAAATAAACCAAATATCCATCATTTATTAACTTAGAAGCTGAAACCAAATTTCTTCTAATAGTAGGAACTTAAAGACAATCTCTCAAAATTAAAATCCTATTACTATTTTAAATTTAAAAACACATTTTCTACTGCAACTACTACCACTCTCGTAGCATTTCCCATATGTAGATAAATCTCACCATCACTGAGTCTTTTGGTTTTCTGGAACCCCTGTAATGAATTGCAAATATGATTAGTGGTTCCCGTATCTACACAACAGGTACTGGTAGATAACACCGCTAAACATGATTCAACAACTAGTGAAAAAAATTTACCTTGTTTGTTCACTTTATTGAGAAAAACCAGACATTCCTTCTTCCAGTGTCGTTTCTGCTTGCAGTGAAAACACTTACCCGCAGACTTTTTCACTCTACCTTGAAGCGCATGAACTGCCTCCACAACCTTTTTTTGAGATTTGTTCTGCTTCTTCTGGCCTTTTGGCTTAGAAGTAGAAGCCTTCTCTGCCACTAACACTGATGGTGGTTTCTTCACAACTAAAAGACCCTCAGCTGCTTGGAGTTCTTTAAGAAATTCTGCCAAAGATAAATGCATTTTGTTCATAGAATAAGTCAGGCGAAACTGCTTAAAACTCTCAGACTACAATGAGTTAAGAACGAAATCGATCTGAGTTTCCCCATCAATTTTAGCTCAACGGATCTCTGGTTCATTAAGAAGAGTTATCATCTTTAGAACATGATCCCTAATCGAGGTCCCTTTAACATGGGTGATACTCATCAATTCTTTCATAGTAACTAGCCTTGCTACCCAATTCTGATCCCCAAACATTTCTTTGAGGTTCAGCATCATATCGGAAGCAGTTTCCATAGCTTGATACTGATGTTGCAATATATTTGACATAGAAGCCAAAATATAACACCGCGCCATCTCATCAGCCTTAACCCAATCTTTATAAGGCTTTGCTTCCTGTTCTGTGGCATTCTCTTCAGGTATAGGAGGGCACGCCGTAGATAGCACATGTTTGTGGCCCTCAGAAGTGAGCACAATATTTAAGTTTCTTTTCCAATCAACATAGTTTGGTCTAGTAAATTTATTTTCTTTAAGAATAATGGCAAGTGGATTGAAAGAGCCCATTTTTGAATCTGAGAATCAAATAACATAACAATCAATTATGAAGGGTAATAAAAATTTTGAATTTCATTTTAATATTGGTTCCCTCTACCATATGTTAAAAGAAAAATATTGGCAACTCTACACACTGTGAAGAGCATGCCTCGTTGAAAAATCGTCTACTCTTTATCATTCGTGTAGATAGGCACAACTTTTTAATTTTACTATTTAGACACTATACCGTGCCAAGCAAAATTAAATAGCCAATATAGCTTCGGTCCTATAAATAATAATAATGACTCAGATGGTGAGGATACTATTATTTACAGCTAAGTGTATACCATTACCAAGCCCCATGACCCATTGTTCCATTATGAATTAGTTCAGATGGTGAAGTAATTCACACAACAATTATCATAGACCTATCCTTTAAGAAAGTTTGTACCGATGAGGTCATAATTAATTTTGCTCGATGGGGGGAAAGGTTCTAAAACCATCTCACAAAATTAATTACATCATCTACATACTAGTAATGGAGACCGTGGGATTTATAAAAAATAAACTCCCTCTCCCACTTAGTTACTTTAAAAAAAAATTGTGAGGGTTATCAAAATTTTCGAGTTTATAAAATCGCGATCTAGGTCAAAGCCAATTATCACCATATTGTCCAATATGATAAAACTATCACATTTGCAAATACTCATGGAAACATGCATAAACATATATAAGGAAACATAATAAAATATGTATCTCAATTATTATGGTCAATATCCTTGTTTCCAAAAACAGCCAAGATTGCAATCAAGTCTTGCCCACCAAGTAAGAGGTTGATGCAGGCACAGGGGGTTGAGTTGCCCTTTCAACTTGCAGGGTCCGAGAGGCCACCCGGCGGGGTGCGGGGCTGCGCCCCGTCCCGCTAGAGCCGTTTCTTCATTAAAAAACGCATCTGCTCCATCAAAAAATTGAATTTCGACCTCTAAATTGTAACTTCGGCCACCATGCAAAAATTATGATTTTATACATCAATCATATGCCTCCTTTACAGAGTTCACATAATCTAGATAAAAAAACACATACTGCATGACTTGTAATCTTAGAACTGTTCTACATATCAAATAATGATACAACTGGAGAAACAAAGATTACACAAAAATCTTATGCCTCCCACATGCTGGAGTTCACAAACTACTTTTAATATTACAACCACGAAAAATAATCTAGGCTCCCAATTATAAAAGTAGTAATCACGTATGCAAAAACGTGGGATCCAATCACACAAACATACATGCATGACCATAATAGTGGATAAGATTTTCTGCAAAACAGACGTTAGTAAAACTATAACATGCAAAATAGCGGTTACCACAGTTTCATGTTATACGATCTACGAATAACATGGCCTGTTTAATCCATACGTGCGATTATAGCCGGCTCTGATACCACTATTGGGAAATCGAATCCCTAAGACCTAGTAATGACGCGTATAGATTAGACAACAAAAATTGTAAAACCCTATAAAACAGAATTAGGGTTCTACCTCAACTCCCTGTGACACGAACGCTGGTTGGACTTGTTATAGCATGCCTTGCTATAAACCATGAATACTGCTCGACCGTACCTTACAATCTTCTATCGTATTCCCTGCACGTCTAGAACACGAACCGAGTATGGACTCTTTCGTGATCTTATTTGTTCTCTCTAAGCCTGCCTCTATTCGTGAATAATAGTGTAACAACCCTGATTTTTGGTCGTTAAAAATTTCGTTAAATATTTGAATTTTATTTTAATTTCCTTAATTTTTTTGTAGTTTGTCATAATTACATTTTTGCCCCTTGAAAATTTGATTTCTTTGCGCTTTAGTCCGCTTAGCAAGCCTAACTAGCTTTTAACCATCCGATTGGAGAAACTAAGTTAGGAAGCTACCTAGTTACTTTTCCCTAATCGCAAAATGACCGTTTTGCCCCTCGTGAACCCTTTGAACTTTTTGAACCCTAGACTAAGAATTGATTATTCTTTTTCTTTTAATTATTTTGGTTTTATTCTTTGTCCATTGGACAATAAATGTTAGGGAAACTATTATCCATTGGATAATAGGACCCCATTTGTTTATATTAAATGTCTACTTGGTTAAAGTACTAAGAATAGTAAAAAGTAACTTTTTGATTACTTTAAAGTACCTTTTTGGATTATTTTATTTTATAATCTCCCTAGCAACCATTATCCATTGGATAATAAAAGTTAGGGTGGTTATTATCCATTGGGTAAAAGGTTAAATCTTTCACATAGTACATGGGATTATTAATTTAATCTTTCTTTTTTAACCCCATGTGCCAAAGTATCAATTATTTTAATATAAAAGTTACCTAATAACTATTGTCCATTGGACAATAGAAGTTAGGGGATTTATTACCCAATGGGTAATAGGTTGTTCTTCCACCCAAGTACATGGGTTGATTTAATCTTCTCCTTTAAACCCATGTGGGGTAAGTACTATTATTTTACTTTTTGTTTAAAGGCTTGAAATCTCATTAGTACCCTTTATTTATTGAATATTGGGATTTTGATCTTCCTAGATCTTTTGGTACATGTGTATATATAAATTTAGTACTTGGATGACTAGAATATTGCATTAAGTACCATGTGCCAATTTATTTTGTTATTGGGCAAATCTTAGCCCTTAAGTCTCCTTTGATCTCTTGGTACAAAAGTACCTTTTGTTTATTGTTTTCTTGTACATTGTATGCATGTATATATATGTGTGTGTGTACTTGAGAGAGAGGGAGAGAGAGGCCGGAGAGAGAGAGAGAGAGAGAGAGAGAGAGAGAGAGAGAGAGAGAGAGGCCGGAGAGAGAGAGAGAGAAGAAGGAATGAGGAAATAAGAAGATTTGGTTGTACCTTCCATAATCTTCCTATATCTTTCAAATCCATGGATGAATCTTCCTTCCTAACTAAGGAAACCACCTCCATTAACCTCCAATGTACTTCCTTGAATTGTTTAACACAAAATCTTGTACCAATATCTTTCTTGCCCACCAAGGATCAATCCTAGCCATACAAGTGTAGGATTCTCCCTTGGTCTTTCTTAATCTCGTGCCAAGTGTCAAATTGAGGAAAGGAGAGGGAAGGGGGGCCGGCCAATGAAAGAGGAGAGGGAGCCAAGCTCTTGCCTATAAATAGAAGGCCATTCTCATGCTTTGAACTTACACCTCAAGCATTTGCTCTTCCTTCTCTCTAGAAAACCATTTCTGATTTTCTGGGCAGCCTACTGTCCCTTCGGAAATCCCCCATTTTCTCCTGCCTAGAGTAGTTTTTAGGATCAACTTCCTTCTGGAAAGTTGTAGAGCACTTCGAAACCTTGAAGTTAGGCTCAAGAATCACCCCAATCGGTTAAGAAATGACCAAGATATTGGCATCCGAAGTTCAGTGAAAATTCTGGATTTTCATTTTCCAGACAGCTTACTGTCACTTCGTTTATCCCTATTTTTCTCCAACCTAAAGTCATTTCTAGGATTAACTTTCTTCATGAAAGTTGTAGAGAATTTCTTGAGCTTTGTTCTCGACCCAAGAACGACTCTATTCGGCCAAAGATTGACCAAGTTACTGCCGTCCGAAGTTCGGTCCAGATTCGGGAGAAATTCCACCTAGCTTATTCGGCCCCGACTAGTTTCGGATCAAGGTAGGATACTCTTACCCTATTCCTATGTATATGTAAGATCTCGTATTCTTCCCTTTTAAAGTGAGTTGTCTTTATTTACTTTCCATATCAAGTATTTGTATTTTGATCTTTAAGATGAATTGCTTGTATTACTTGTGGCGTTATGCTTTAAGCGTTGATTTGAGCATTTTAAATATAGAGTTGGATGATCTTGTTGGATTATGATGAATGATGTTTACTTTTGTCCTACCACGGAGTCTTTACATGTAACGAGACACGAGACACGAGAATCGAGAAAGTAGAAACATGACACCTAGGGTGTGTTTAAAAAGGTTGAAATGTTTTGAAAATCGCAATGTGGCCGGACTTGCCCATTGTGTGAGGTGTGTGTGTGTTCCAATGGGAAACCGGAGCAGCGGAACCATTGTGAGGGTGTGTGCCAATGGGAACCCGGAGCGGCGGAACCATTGTGCGTTCCCATGGGAACCCGGAGCAGCGGAACCATGGTGAGTTATGGCTTGGTTATCCGTGGAGAGGAGCCAATGCAATGTGTGCCAATGGGAACCCGGTGCGGCGGAACCATTGTGAGGATACTCGGGAACCCGGAACGGCGGAACCGAGGTTGGGTGTGTATGGCTTGGTTATCCGCGGTTTGGAGCCAATGCTAAAGATTTTTGAAAGGCTTGGTTATCCGCGGTACGGAGCCAATGCAAATGTTTTTGAAAGGTTGTTTTGTAAGTAGAAAATGGAGACACGGTCTACGATGAGTCGCGTAGGAGAAATCGGGAAATCTTGGACACCAATGATAGATGATTAACGATGTGTGATTGTTAGTGTTTTTGTAATTGTTTACCGTCGTAAGGTTGGTGGGTAAGGATTTCCTATTGAGCGTTGTAGCTCATGGTGTTGCCTTTTTGGTGACCCTGACATATTATATCGGTGGCGACGCTGGTATAATGTGTCAGACCTTGTAGATGATCAAGATGGACAGTTCACTTGGAGGCGTCCGGAGCTGAGGAGCTGGCTAGGATGAAGAAACAAGAGGAGCCGTAGAGTAGGAACCCTAGTTTCCTTTTGTTGTCCTATTTTGTATTTCAAAAGCTCTTACGAGAGTTATGATGTAATAACGAGCTGGACTCGCTTCATTTTTATAATAAAATGTTTATTTAACGTACCCTAATTTTAGGGGCGTTACAAATAGAAAAACCGTCAATCTGACCTAGATAGCATAACGTGTATATATAGGGCTACGATAGGGACCTAAGGAGTAATAAGTTTGGGCTCCCAGTGTAACTAAGAAAACCTAATCCCACCAGGATTCTATTTCTTATTTCACTAATTATAATTCACCATACTACAGAATTATAATTGCACTCCCGTCCTTATCTCAATGATATTACGAGCTCCATGATATTAAATACTTATTAATCTCCCCACGTTAAGATTACAGATACCCGTTGATTAAAATAAATTACTAACACCTCTAGCTAAGATTAATTGGCTTTGGAGACTTCGACGAAGATGCTGGATATTAATTTATAGTTGGTACTGTTGCCTCAACACTCGTGCACATCAAGGGCTATATATCATTTGAGCGGTTTGTGTGCAACTCGAGGCTCGGTTCATTTTCGATTCAGATCGACTTAGTTTGTTTAGCAAACCAGTCAAGTTCGAATATAATTTTTGGTTCATTAAGTAAATGAGTCGAGCTCGAGCTAGCTGTAGCTTGGCTCATGACTCAAGTAAATAAGCTTGGTTCATATGTATGGACTCCACACCTTTGTTGAGGCTTGTTTAGTACTCGAACTGAGCTTAAACTTTCAAATACTAATCAAGCTCAAGCTCAAGCTCAAACATATCGGCTTTATTCAAGCTTCAGCTTGAGGTCATTGAATTTCAAACTAGCTGAGCTCGAACATTCTAAATTGTGGCTCTTTAGGTTCTAAGGAAAACGATAAGTATATTGATTGGTGGAAATTTTGTGGCTCCTACCACAAACTAACTCATTATTATCAAAAAGTATATTGATTCCATGGATTCTACACAATTTTTACCAATCACGGAGATCGATGGTCACCCTCTTTAAAAGATGGTGAACAAAACTATTCTCGGATTATAGCATTCATAGATCGCGTCTCAAAAGGTTGAAATACTAAAGCTATCTCCAATGACATAACCAAATTTGGATAATCAAAAGCTACCACATCAGTTTTTAATTATCCATTTAAGAGATTGCTATGTTCTATGTTCATAGTTTTGAGGGGTTTTTTTTTTGCAATTTGAAAAGGTGATGTGACAAGTTTTGGCTATCCAATTTTGATTATGTCATTGTGGACCTCTACATTGCTAAGGCTATCCACAATGCTATAATCAAAAGTTGCCACATCAGATTTTGATTATTCATTCAAGAGATTGCTAAGATTAGCAATGTAAATATCTACAATAGCATAATTAAAATTGAATAGTCAAAACTTGTCACATCATCTTTTCAAACTACAAAAAATAAAAAACTGTGAACAGTAGAAAATAATTTTTATAAAAATAGTTTTGAAACTAATAAAAAACATTTACTAGAAATATAAAAAAAAATTGAAATTTTTTTTTGGAAAAAAAACTATTTTTAAAAACTATTTCTTACAAAAAATAATTTTTTCCGAAAATATTGTTCAAAAAGAAAGAGTAAGAGAGAGGAAAAAAGAAGAGAGATAGAGCATTTTTTTAATAATAATTGGTGTATTTAATTAAGAATATGTATGGTCTATTAAATTTGGTTATTGTCAAAAAGTTGTTAATTTTGGTTATCTAAAGCCCAAAATTTGATTATTTCTAAGGAGATTGTTAAATTTAATTATAGCATTATGAGCCATATTTTGCACAAATATTGTCAACTTTAAGAACATTTTACTTTTGATTATAGCACTGTGGATACTCTAACCTTAGAGTCCGTTTGATTAGCGAGATAATGGTAGAAAGCGTAAGAAAGAGAAAAAAATATATACTTTTTTAGTGTTCACTTAGCAAGAAAGTCCTCGAAAGTGGTAGAAAACAAACTTTTCTGTACAATCCTCCAAAGCTAGAGAGCTTGCTTTGCTTTTTCTCGCAAAAATTGCAGGAATATTTTATTTTTATTTTCTTGAGAATCAACAACAATTACTCTAATTACCTTATTTTCTTGCAAAACGTTCATCCTAATCAAACATATGCGAGTGAAAATATACATTTTCTTTTACTTCACTTTCTCTCATTTTTACTTTTCATTATATTTTTATTGCTAATCAAACATGTCACGCCCCACTTTTATTAAACACAAAATAAAATAATTTCTAATATTATGTGTTGCAAAGTTTAGCTTTTTCCTTAGTAAATGTTCAACAAATGGAAGAGAAGTATAAAAAGGTAATTGATTTATTTTTATTTTTTTTATTTTCAATGACCAATGCATTCGAATGGTTTGAATACCTTATCTGGACTGATACTGCTTAAAACATATGTTCAACTGTCCAAAACACTTTATTTAAACTCCCAACGTCATACAACACACATGCAAGTTCGTCATTGAAAATCCAACTTTCAAACTTAAGATTTTAGAAATTAAATATATACCTCCCTTCATAAGTCCACAAATAATTCCCCACAAAAGAGTATAGAATCATACAGCTCCTCAATTGCAAAGTATATTGAATCGGCAAATAAACCAAAGTAACCTCAAGTCTGCATGTCCTCCTAAAGTCTTTGATATTCGTGCACCTGTGGATTGAAGGGTGAGCACAAAAGCCCGTAGGGATAACACTAACAAAACTAAAAATTGACAAGATGGCATGTGCAAGTATATTTTAAGTATAAAAGTAGAAAGAAAAATAAAATAACTTCACCACAATCAGGAAACATTCCCCCCCCCCCCCCCCCTTTGTTTTTTTTGGACTCCCATTACCATCCTTAATACTAATATCCTAGTAGATATTCTTATCTGTAGAGACTCGTAATTTTCTTTATTTAATTTTAATGCTTCTAATTGATGAAAATAAAAAAAATAAAAAAAGTGAAAATGACAAGAATGTGATTGAGGTGGTCCAATGTGCAAGAATATGAGAACCATGGGTCTTAGCGTAATTACGTGCATGTGTGTGTCGTGTATATCACCGGGGGAAACTTTTTCTTTTTCCATTTTTTTCATCCCAGCTCTCTCTCTCTCTATCTCTCCGTCTCCCTCACTCTCTTAACCAAAAATTCATCTCCGAACCCAAAATCCACAATAATCAACTCTCAAACTATTTTCTACTTGCATTTGGGACTCGTATCTCGTTGGATAAAGCTGGGTTCGGTGTATTTTGTTTGATTTGGACTCCGGAAGCTAGGGCTTGCACAATCTCTTTGATTTCGGTTTGGATACTCGAGGTAGGGAATTCTACCTCTCTTTATATGTTGTTTGGGTTCTCCTATGTGTTATTTGAGTATTTTCATGCTTTGTTTGAGCTTGTATTAGTTGTTGTTTGGTCTGGATCAAAATCTGTTATCTGATGAAAAATCGCCAAAATTCCGGGTTCCTACCGGTAGGACTTTTCTTTCTACCGGTAGAATCTTGTCGTCGTAATGAGGTGTGCTCACTGTTTTGAGTTTGTACCGGTAGGACTTGTTCTCTACCGGTAAAATTATTATTTTTCTTTGAACCCTATCGGTATAAATTTTTCCCCTACCGGTAGAATACTTGTGAATTTTAATTTTGTTCCTCCTGCTTCTGGATTGTACCGGTAGGCCACTGTTCCCTATCGGTAGATCACCTGACAAATGCCAACGCCTCCTGTGCCGTTGAAACCCATTTCTTTTCTGAAGCCATGACTATTCAATGGATTTATACCTTATTATATATATACAAAAAAGGAAGTCAGGTGACTTGGTTTGACTTGATGCATAAAATGAATTCTTTATTTATTTATTTATTCAATGTATATGGGAATTGTTCAAATTAATGGAACTACGGGTGAAAATATGGATTCTTGCACGATATTTGTACGAGCGATATATTTGAGTATGTCAACAACGCGTGAACAATCAGGGCCCATCGACGGATGGGTGCCTGGCAGGGGATTTTAGGGTCCCATAATTAGCCTGGCAGGAGTTAATGCTCAAAATAATCACTCAAGGCCTAACCTTTAAGGTGGGTGCTTGGCAAGGGATATCAGGGTCCCATAATTAGCCTGGCAGGAGCTAATGCTCAAAATAATCACTCAAGACCTAACCTTCAAGGTGGGTGCTTGGCAGGGGATATCAGGATCCCAAAATTAGCCTGGCAGGAGCTTCGGCTCAGACACACAGACGACACGACATGTTGAGACATAATTTGACGAGTATGATTTGTGGGTTGAATAAAAGAAAGATCGGAGATTTTGGAACACCCGTTCTTGAAAGTTGTGCTTCCTCTGTTGTCTTGATCTTTCATCATTCATTCGTTCGTTACGCTCATTTGCATATAGAGTTTGCGTAGACTTTTCTACTGGGCTAGTGTAGCTCAAGCCTTATATTATTTTCAGGTACTAATCTGGAACCATAGCTTGCATTACTTGAAGTGCTTGGAGTGTGGTCACTACTTTTGAAAGTTAACCAAGGAGTTACTTGTTCATCTTCGTAAATTTCTGTTGAAAGATGTATTTGTAACTAAATTATAATTCTTTTGATTTGGAATATTGTAACCCTTAATCCTCTTTCGACATTTGATGCTTACGTTAATTTGTGCCGTTGAGCCTAGGTTGTAATATTTTGGAAACTTTGTGAACTTGGAAGTATTTGTTGTGGGAATGGGAACACAGTGACTATTTTGGGTACCGTACGGATATTATGAGTATTTTTATTATGAAAATAATTTATAATTATGTTAAAAAATCGAGGACGTGACATTATCTTTCCAGGGAAACCCAAATGTAGGACGCGAAAGCATGAATACCAAGCAAAACCATTATAAACACCACAAATTCCAAATTAAAGTGATTATAGAATTTATGCAAATGTCATGTGAAACTTGAAACCAAGATACTACCCAAAACTCTATGTCATGATGGTCTATACGACTAACATTTTAAACAAAGTAAGTATTCCCGTACCAATACCATACCACAAACACACAAGAAAATGTGACCCAACCTAATGTTCAGCACATTAGAAAACCATAACCCTGCGTAGTCCATTTGTTACAATTCTACATTCAAGTCTAAGCTATGGTGTTGCTATGAGTGCTCCAACTCCATATGAAAAGGTACAACCACATCTTTGTGAATCCAATATTTATATGAACACACATTACTTTCTTAGTTCCACATTATCGACCATTGAATCATTTCCATATATAATTTCCATTTCAACATCAAAGTGTCTTGAGCGAATGCTCCTACCGAGCCAGTTAAGGGATTCCGATATCCCTTGCCAGGCATGTAATGCCCCTAATTTTGGGTACGTTAAATAGACATTTTTATTGAAAACTCTAAATAGAGTCTGGCTCATTATTACATAATTATTCTCACAAGAGTACTTTTATTACACAATGGAGGGTAACTAAGATTCCTAACTATAGCTCCGCCTGCTCCTCCATCCTTGCCAGCTCTTCGGCTCCGAAAGCCCGTAAGGTGTACAGCTTACCCTGTTTATCTACAAGGTTTGACACATTATACCAGTGTCGCCACCAGTATAATATGTCAGGGTCACCAAAGGAAATACCATGAGCTACGAAAGTTCAGCAGAACAATCTCATACCCGTTAACCCATAACTTACAAATAATAGATCATATACAACAGACAGTAACAATAACACATCCACATGCGCTATTCACACTATCGTAAGTGTCCATGATTTTCTAAGTTTCTCTTACGCGACTTATCGTAGATCGTGTCACCATTTTTCATATACCAAATCAACATTTCCAAAATCATTTTTAACACACCCAACCTCGGTTCCGCCGCTCCAGGTTCCCATTGGCACACAAAATAATGAATTTGGCATTAGCTCCTCTCCATGGATAACTAACCCATAATTCAAAACCCTCGGTTCTGCTTCTCCGGGTTTCCGAGTATCCCACAATGGTTCTGCCGCTCCAGGTTCCCATTGGGTTTTCGAAAAACACACACACCACACAATGGGCTACCACGTTCAACCACATTGTGGTTTTCAAAACACGTCTTGTCTTTAACATACCCTAGGTGTCATGTCTCTACTTTCTCGATTTCTGTGTCTCGTTTACATGCATGACTCCACGGTAGGACTTTCCACATAAGAGATCATAAATCATTCATGGAAATCTTGAAACTAAACTAGCAAGATCATCCAACTCTATATCATTTAGCATGCTCAAATCATAACTTAAAGTATAACGCCGCATGTACGGACGCCCTTAGAGTAGAGATCACTTATGCTTTATCACACAATCACAAGTAATGCAAGTAATCCTAGTAACATGTATGCATTCTCATAACCATTCTTAACATCAAAATACGAATGCTTACAACCAAGCGTCAAATTTCTATCTTTCAAAATTCGTTCTTTCTTTCTTTGTGAGAAGTTCAATACAACATATGCTTAATAGAGTAAAAGTCAATTATTCCAGCATGCTCATACTTCCACTAGCGAAAATAAGTTTGCTATCTATCATGCATTCCAAACATTATAAGCAACAGATAACCTCATATACTTATAGGCTACAGATAACCTCATATACTGATAGGTGACAGATAACCTTATATGTCGATAGGCGACAGATAACCTTATATACTGATAGGCGACAGATAACCTTATATGTCTTAAGAAAACGGTTAAGAATGTTATACGTAGAGACAATGAGGACGAAAAGATCTATTTATACTTAGAGTTAGAGTGCAAAGATAATCTATCGTTCTTCTAGGCGGTTGATCGATCGGTTTCGAGATTCGGTCGTCGGTTTTGCGAATCTGCGGCGTAACGGCTTCGAAGTGCTTCGAAAGGAAGAGAGATGGATTTTCTCTTCCTAGAAACAACTTTGCTAACTACACTAGGCTACTTTAAAGATCTATGGGTGTTTTTTGGAGGTGGTTTGGTGGTAGCTCTCAAGAACGTCAAGAAAACTTAAAGAAACTTGAACTTTGGAACTAAGAAAGCTTAGAAATTCTAGAGAGAAGTTGGAGCAAAGAGTGGAGGTGTGAGTTTAAGCTTGGAATGGCTTGCTATTTGTAGGCCAAGGCTCTCTCTCTCTCTCTCCCTCTCACCCGAAATCTTTCCCTCTCTCTATATCTCATTTTTTTATTCAACTTGTCATGCTTTCTTTAAAAGATCAAGACCTAGTTCTAGGCTTGCATGGCTAGATTTAGTACTTTAGATTGATTTGGAAAGATTTTGGTGGAAGAAAGGAGGATTGTACAAGATTTTATATTGGTAAATGTACAAATAAGGAGAAGGTGAATGGATTTTGCTTGAACAAGTGTATATCCATGGATTGTATTCAAGTCAAGTACAATGTAAGAAGATCAAGGAAGATCAAGACAAGGTACTCCAATCTCTCTCTCTCTCTCTCTTGTACTTTGTATATATATATATATATATATATATATATGAGTATGACCATGTATATAAATAAAGGTACAAGGTACTAGGTGATCTTTAACTAGATTTCCAAATCAAAATTTCCTATTAAAATATTCCAATTTGTCACTTGTTCCATTATAATACTAGATTACGTACTTAGAGAATCCTAGGGTATTTATATTATATGGTATATATATACACATGTCCAAGTATTCAAATATATATGTAGGTACTTTTAGGTACCATATAATTTATCAAAATTTTCAAGTACCAAATAAAATATCTGGCCAAGATTTTCCTATTAAAAGAATTCAAGAAGTACTAGTACTAATATATTTATTAGTGTACTTAGAAATCTAGGAAATTAGATATACTCATATCTTTAATGCATATAAACAAATGGGGAAATCTAGGAAGTGATTTTTTTATTAAATCCTAGTACTAGTTCGTAAGACTAACTTATTATCCAATGGATAATATTTTTCCTTGCATTTTTTGACCAATGGATAAAAGGAATAAGGTAATATATATACTTGAATAATATTTAGAATAACCAAATGTCCTTTAGGCATGTGTATATAAGTCTACATACAACTATATATGAGTACTTTATCAAATCTAGCACAAAATATCCTTAATAGAAAATCTAGGTTTCCTATTGTCCAATGGATAAAGGTTCATCTAGGGTTAAGAGAATGTAACCAGATTAAATGGTGGTTCGGTTTCTCCAGCTAGTCGGTTAAAATCTAACTCTACTTGCCATGTAGGACTTCTAGTCAAGAAATAAAATAAGGACTAGAATCTAATTATGACGGATTATTAGGAATTAAAAAGAAATTTTAAAAGAAATTCAAGTAATTAAAAAAAATTCAAATATTTAACGAAATTTTTATTTACCAAAAATCAGGGTCGTTACATGGCACCTCACCCCCTTGGTGGGTCCTGAATATATATATAATACGAGCTATTACTCCCGCCGGACCAATTAAGGGATCCCAATATCCCCTGCCGCCACCGCACCCCTTGGTGGGTCCTAAATATATATAATACGAGCTATTACTCTTGCCCAGCCAGTTAAGGGATCCCGATATCCCCTGCTAGGCACCTCACCCCTTGGTGGGTCCTGAATGTATATAATACGAGTTATTGCTCCAGCCGGGCCAGTTAAGGGATCCCAATATCCCCTACCAGGCACCTCACCCATTGGTGGGTCCTGAATGTATTCACAACTTGCATTAGATGGTCATGCGTTCTATTTCAATCATATTCCTCACCCAAAGTATCATAAGTTCTCCTTTCGACATTCGGCGATCATATACATGAAATTATCATCATACTCCATGTTAAATTAAATTAGGAGTATTAGCTATCAATGCTGAAAGTATTTAGTTTACACCAACTACAAGCTTTGCAACCACAAATAATTTCATCGCAGGAAAAACTCCAACAAGAGTCTAGACTATATCCAAAAACATAAGCCACCACATATATTCTCTTGACAAATACAATTAAACTAAATAAATGCCCCGACTCTATCATCTATGAACACAAAGACACTCATAGTGTTCTTTTCTTTTTTCAAACTTATCTTTTGATCTTTTATCGAGTACCATTTAAAAACTCAAGCATTTTAGTACCAAATACTGTGAACACATATTGGTTAACAAAAATAAGTACGAGATAACTCAAGAATCTTCTCAATTTTACTTTATCTGATGCACGTTGTAATAACTCTGAAATTTTAATAAATAAAAATTTGTTTATTATTCGAGTTATTATTTAAATTGCTTGGTTTGCTTTAATTTTCTTTTATTTTCCTGTAAGTTGTCATAATTACACTTTAGTCCCTCAAGGTTCGTTTCTTGGCTTTAAGCCCTACTTGTCAAATCTAGTTAGCTTCTAACTGGCTTATTGAAGAAACCGAACTAGGAAGTCACCTAGTTACATTTCCCTAACCATAGATGGACCTTTTTGCCCATCTTTGAACCTTGTGAACCTTTTCAACTCTAGACTAGGAAATTGTTTATTTATTTCTTTTATTATTTTGGTTTTCTTCTTTATCCATTGGACGATAAAAGTTAGGGGAACTTTTATCCATTGGATAATAGAAACCCTAAATTTTATATTAAAGGTATTCTTTGCTAGATTATCAAGTACTCATATATATAGTTATATATAGAGTTATATAATTGCTTAAAAGGACATTTGGTTATTTAATATATTATTCAAATAAATATTTTGCCTTATTCCTTTTTATCCATTAGGCAATAGATGTTAGGGTAATCCTTGTCCATTGGACAATAGGCCTCC
>BPLS01024708.1:0-47152 GCA_019656275.1 Rhododendron kiyosumense | reverse complement strand
GCTAAGTAGGACTAAAGTGCAAGAATTGAAACTTGAGGGACCAAAGTACAATTATGGCAAAATTCAAGAATTAACGTAATTCAAGCAATTAAAATTAATAACTCGAATAATAAAATAACTTTTTATTTATTAAAATTCAGAGTTATTACAGATTAAAACTGTAGCATGTTAGCAGGATGTGATAAAATGACATGCTTGCTTTATTGAAACAATTAGTATAGATTGAGAATACGCACTTTTGTAAGCATTTTAGACAGACTGGAACACACTGGTCCGGAATGACATACGCAGGATAGAGCCTGCATGCACTGGCCATGCCACTGCATGCAGACCTGATTTGCGTACAACACATAAGGACAAGCGTGTGCCAGTAGGTCTAGACTCACAGCTCTAATTCTCAACCCTCTGGGCTCTGGAAAGGACCAGTGCACACCCAAGACAAATCACGCAGTTTATAGAGCAGAATATATATAGTTACAGACATTTGAAATGGCTTCAAAGCCATAAAATAAATAGAACACCCCATAAATAGTATGGGGAAATAAACAAAGGCTAAGGCCTAGCAGCCATGCAAGGGCTAGCCAATGGGCTTGATATTACTACCATACGCTGGTCTATGGTGGTCGTACGCCAGTTACATCATTTTGTACAGTGCTTGGCTGTGCATTTTCTGGGTTCTAGAACATAACCAGAAAGATCCCAGAGGCATTCCAAATCTGATAGAAGTAAATATTGAAAGCTACAACTACACAGTTCTAAATATAGAAAGCTTGAAACTGGTTTTTATAATGCAATAAGGTGATCAAATGGAAATAAAAGCATAAAATAGCTAATCACTGATCCCCACGCCAGTACTGCACGTACTGACATAATTGGCGTACGGCTCACTCTTACTGACGTGTGCCACTGATTGCTATACACAATCTTTGAAACCTTGCCAGCATTAAGGCCAGGACTGGTATTGATTACGAGCCTTGACCTTGCCAGCCCCCCTTAGGGGTCAGAACAAAAAGTTTACAGAGGGTGGTATACTTTTGGTTTTGAGTTTGATGATGGGTTTGAACTTTGAACTTGAGGTTTGATGGATGGATGATGAGTGTTTGGGTGTGAGGGGTGTATGGAGAAGCCTCTTGCTTACTTTTTCAATGGATGAAAGAAGAGAGAGCAAGGAACTAAAGAAAAGAGGGAAAGAAGGAGACTTGAGCTTTTAATGAGTGTAACCCCTTGCACATGAATACAAGGGGGGTATATATAGTCCTAAGGGATAAGAGAATGGGACAGTAACCAGGCTGGTTTAGGGCTAGTTGGGTTAATGAAGGAGTCTCCATGCATTTAATGCATGGCACTTGCTTGAAAGAGGGTGTAGGAGAGAGGGGGGAACATCCCAGCACGTTTGCAATCATCAGAGGATTGTATAGTGTACTGGGGTGGCCCAAAAGTCTTGGCACGTGGTTGAATAAAGGTGATTTGACTGGCGTACGCCTATAAGTAACCTGCGTGCGCCAATAAGAACCTTGGTCAACGGCCGATGATTGACACGTGGCAGTTACTAGTGTACATTGATGTGACACAAGCATACTCAAGTAGGGTTTTGCTGAGGCCATTTGGTTCTGGTTTGAAGGGTTCGAAAGAGGTTCGGAATGCTCAAAGTTCAAACACACTAACATTCTCACGGAGTTCTTGACCTTGATCATCATCAGGGAATCAAATCAAAGACCGTAAGTAAACTAATTTGGACAGTCCAGAATAGGGTGTCTACAATTAACACTTCCATGTGACATGTTATCTAACAAGAATGACTCTCTTCTAATATAACACTCCAAAGTTATTAAGCACCCTCAAAAATTCGAAAAAGGTGAACAACACTGCAACCCCTTTTCACCTATTCTAAAACCAAACCTCCACCAAGAAGAATATCCAAGCTTTGAGCCAACTCATCCCTAGAAAACTGAACAGTGATAATAGGATTGGGTAGGTAAAGCCAAAATTTCATCACTGTTTTGGCATGACACCCAAATACGGTACAGAGACAAAATGCACCAACAGGCCACTCATAAGATTAGAATAAACAGAGATACTGAGGTTAATATTAGTTCTCAAAACTTCACTCTTTTCCTTCTTCCCTTGCTCACCAGCTAGTGAAAAATAGCGGTAGTACTCACTACTCAGTTCAAATGTTCTCAATGCTGCAAGATATTGTTTAGTTTTCTTCATACAAACCCAATACGAAAGGGGAAAAGTAGAAGGAGGAAAGTCATTGACATGAAGGTGTCTTTGGAAGCCACTGTAGTGCAGTTAGTTGTCTCATTAGGCCTATCCAGTGGAGGTGAGAGTTCGAACCCCACGGGGGCACCGGACGCGACCGGGATTCAAGGCTACGGACAGCCTCTGGATCCCCTATGAACTAACCTACACTAACCTACACTAACCTACTAACTAGCTAACTCCCTGGAAAAAAAAAGAACTCATGAAGGTGTCTCTACAGACTCGGTATCTGTAACAGTAAATGGCCCAGCAATTGATGTAGTCCTACTGTAATGGCACCGGTAAGTTTAAAGGAAAAGGGTTAATGCTTCTCGTTGAAAACAAGAAAGTGCCAGAGGCAGAGGCTAGGAAGAAACTGCTAGCAAAGCAGTTAAACATACAAAGTACTATTCCATCATATACAGCATGACAACCCGGATGCCCGCTTCATAAGCAAAGGAAAATTGAACAATCACAAAGAGTTGTACCACTAACACGTGTGCACAGAATGCTCCATAAAGAAGTTTTAATGTAGACCTACCAAATACTGGTGTAAAGAAGAGGTTTATATGCAAGGAGATTGTGAAATTGATAATCATTGAATAAGTCAGAAGAAAAACGATGTCACGTAAAAGAACTCATTTCACAGAGACGATTGTAGTTGTAACAACCCTGATTTTTGGTAAATAAAAATTTCGTTAAATATTTGAATTTTTATTTGAAATACTTATTTTTACTTTAAAAGTTTTTTTAAAATTTCTAGTAATCCGTCATAATTAGATCCTAATCCTTTAAAATTTTATTTCTTGGCTAGAAATCCTACTTGTCAAGTAGAGTTAATTTCAAACCGATGAGATGGAGAAAACCAAACCACAAATTCACCTAGTTACAATTCCCTAACCCTAGATGAACCTTTTTGACCATTTTTGAGCCTTGTGAACCTTTCCAACCCTAGACTAGAAAATTATTTTATATTTTCTTTTATTATTTTAGTTCTTTTCTTTATTCATTGGACAATAAAAGTTAGGAAAACTTTTGTCCATTGGACAATAGGAAAATTAGATTTTTCCACCTAAGGTACCATTCTAGATTTTGTTAAAGGTACATATATATAATTATATATAGTCTTATATACACATGTCTAAAAGTACATGTATATATTATTCAAGTATATATATTACTTTACTTCTTTAACCATTGGTCAATAACTACTAGGGTAAATATTACCCATTGGATAATAGAGTAGTCTTACTAGCAAGTACTAAGATGGACTAAATAAATATTTTCCTAGATCCACCATGTGATTATATATGTATATATGTGTACTATGGATTTACTACCTAGATTTTCCATCAAAAATATTTTGTACTAGATTTGATAAAGTACTTATATTCACATGACTAAAGGACATTTGGTTATTTAAAAATATTATTCAAATGTATATTACCTTTTATCCATTGGTCAATAAAAGTTAGAGAAACTTTTATCCATTGGACAATAGAAACCCTAAATATTCTATTAAAGATATTTATTGCTAGATTTGGTTAAGTACTATTATATAGTTAAATATAGATTTTTATACATGCTTAAAAGGATATTTTGATTATTTAATTATGAAAATTTCCCTATTACTTTTGTCCATTGGTCAATAATTACTAGGGGATTTATTATCCATTGGATAATAGGATAAATCTTTCAACAAGTACTAGGGTTCATTAAATAAATCATTTTCTTAGATTTTCCATGTGCTTATTTGCATAAAAAAAAAAAAAGTGTATCCAAATCCTAGATTGCTAAGTACTATAATAAATAAATTAGTACTAGTTCCTTGTGAATTTTATTAATAAGAGAATCCTGGCCTTATATTTTATTGGATATTTGGTACCTACCTATATATTTAACTATGTGGACATGAGTACATATATATCATATTATATAAAGCCCTAGATTTCCTAAAGTACATGATCCAATAGTTTAATAAGAACATGTGCATAATTGAATTTCTTTAATGGGATATTTGATTTTGAAATCTAGTACCTTGTACCTTTTGGCCTATTATTTTCCTTGGAAAATCTTTACCCATTAGATAATAATTGCTAGGAAAAATTTTATTCATTGGATAATAGCCAAGACTTTTGCTATAAATAGCACCTTATTCTTGCCATTTAACTCACACCTTCTAACCTAGCAACTTCTCTCTCTAGAAAAACTTGTGTTCTTCCTTGTTCTTGGTGTTCTTGAGTTCTTGTGTTTTTTAAGAAACTCATCCAAGACCGCCACTAAACCACCCCTAAACCACCCTTCAATCCAAAAAGTTTAAGTAGTTTAGTCAAGACTTAGTTTTGAGAGAAATCTTTCTTTTTCGAAGCTACCGTAAGCATTCTGTAGGAAGTTACTCTGCCCGACCACTGACGTACTTTTCATAGCCGCCCTACCACCAAGAAGAAAGGTAGAGTCCCTAGTCTACTAACTCTACGTATAGTATAGAACCGTATCTTGAAAAGTAGATTATCCTTGCACACTAACTCTAAGTATATAAGGTTATCTGTCACCTATAATGTTTGAGATGCATGATAAAGCATAAGTGATTTTTCACTCCAAGGGCGTCCGTACATGTGGCATTATGCTTTAAGTTGTGATTTGAGCATGCTAAATAATATAGAGTTGGATGATCTTGCTAGTTTAGTTTCAAGACTACAAATGAATGATGAATACTTGTGTGGAAGTCCTACCGCGGAGTCTATGCATGAAAATGAGACACCAAAATCAAGGAAGTTAGAGACATGACACCTAGGGTGTGGTTAACAAGGAAAATGTGTTCCGAAGAAGGAAATGTTTTTGAAACTACATAATAACCAGTTTTGGTGGCATTATGTGAGATGTGTGTGTTCCAATGGGAATCCGGAATAGTGGAACCATTGTGAGGTTGTGTGCGTTCCCATGGGAACCCGGAACAGCGGAACCATAGTGAGGTATGGCTTGGTTATCCGCAGAGAGGAGCCAATGCAATTGTGTGCCAATGGGAACCCGGGACGGCAGAACCATTGTGAGGATACTCGGGAACCTGGAACGGCAGAACCAAGGTTGGGTGTGTTAAAAACTATTTTGGGAAAATGGTGATTTGGAAAAAGAAAAGTGAAAACGATGACACGGTCTACGATGAGTCGCGTAGGAGAAACACAGAAAATCATGGACACCTACGATAGTTTGAATAGCGAATGTGGATGTGTTATTGTTACTGTCTGTTGTATATGATCTATTGTTTGTAAGTTATGGGTTAGCGGGTATGTGATTGTTCTACTGAGCTTTTGTAGCTCATGGTGTTACCTTTGGTGACCTTGACATATTATATGGGTGGCAACGCTGGTATAATGTGTCAGACTTTGTAGATGATCGAGGTGAGCTGTACACCTTGGAGGCCTTTGGAGCTAAAGAGCTGGCTCAGATGGAGGAGCAGGCGGAGCTGTAGTTAGGAACCTTAGTTCCCTTCCTTTGTGTAATGAAAGTACTCTCATGAGAGTCATGATGTAATAATGAGCCAGACTCCATTTAAGTTTTCAATAAAATTGTCTATTTAACGTACCCAAAATTCGGGGCGTTACAGTAGTAGTAATATCAGAGGGACGAGCAGTACCTGAAAATCATATTATTCAAACTTTGTAATGTTCTCACGGCAAAATATGGGATCTTTGTGCGGGGGGACCAGTTAAGATGGCCAAGGAGGACCTCTTGCTTGTACTTGTCAAAAGAACTCATTTTCTTAATATTATCTTTCAGCCTTTTCCAGTTGATTTAGAACCTCCAACAAATCCTATCGAAACCTCGAAGTCACATTTCAAACAGTGGTTCTAGATAAACATAGGGAAAGTCTATCAACACAACACATTACACAACCATCTATACGACACATTTATGTGGGCATTATTCAATGGTGATTTGCAATTCTTTTGTTTAACTCATTCACCAATGAAAATAATGCCACATAATTGTGTCGTATAAATGGTTGTGAACGTGTTGTGTTAGTATACTTCCCCATAAACATACCCTCAAGCTCAAAGGTCTACAAGCTATATCCAAAAGATGATGATACATTGAATAAGTATCTACAGAAATCCCACTTCAAAAGACAAAAAATCAATTTTCAAATAGCTCAGTATATGGCACGAATGGGAGCAAGACATCAGTAACAATCACACTTCCAACTACTGCATTTGCATTTACCATAAAGCCACCCTTAGATAGGCAAAATGTGAAAACTGAAGTTGGACACTTCATGTTGCATTGTAACTTATTATCACAACAAGAAGAATTGTGAAAATAACTTTTGCGTGAAGAAAAAGTGTTAATCTCCTCTTTGCCCATGACCTTATAATGTTCATTAAAGACGATTGTGACTCGATAAATAACCTCAATAAAGTTTTCATTGACTTTCGTAAGATTATGGGCCTCCGTTTTACTGAGAAACTACACCAATATAGAGCCTAAACTGTAGTGCATGATACAAGGAAGAATGTAGGTGTAATTTGACTAGTTCGGTAGAAACATTGAAATTAAATCACAATGGTTTCCAAAAAAAATAACCATAATCAACAAGGATCAAATGAAACACACATCGTCTCCTTTTTGCCCCTCTCCGACACAGGAAGATGGTTTTTGTCTAGAGCAGTGTGCCTGTGTGTGCTGCCAATAAAAGCATTAATGTATGAAATGAGAGAGAGAGAGAGAGAGAGAGAGTGTAACGCCCCCAAAATTAGGATACGTTAAATAAAACATTTTATTGATAAAATCAATTGGAGTCTGGCGCATTATTACATCAAAACTCCCACGCGAGTTCAATATTACAAAAGAGAGGAATAACTAGGGTTTCCTAACTATAGCTCCTCTTGCTTCTCCATCCTAGCCAGCTCCTCGGCTCCGAACGCCTCCAAGGTGTACAGCTCACCCTGTTCATCTACAAAATCTGACACATTATACCAGCGTCGCCACCGATATAATATGTCAGGGTCACCAAAAAGGCAACACCATGAGCTACGAAAGCTAAATAGAGTAATCCCATACCCGCTAACCCATAACTTACAAACAAGACAATCATTAACATATGCACATTCAATATTAACGTTGGTGTCCAAGATTCTCTTTGTTTCTCCTACGCGACTCATTGTAGACCGTGTCAATCATTTCCATTTACAAAAAACATCTTTCAAAATCATTTGCATTGGCTCCGTACCGCGGATAACCAAGCCTTTCAAAATCTTTAGCATTGGCTCCGTACCGCGGATAACCAAGCCATACACACCCAACCTCGGTTCCGCCGTTCCGGGTTCCCGAGTATCCTCACAATGGTTCCGCCGCACCAGGTTCCCATTGGCACACATTTGCATTGGCTCCTCTCCGCGGATAACCAAGTTATACCTCACCATGGTTCCGCCGGTCCGGTTTCCCATGGGAACACACACAACCTCACAATGGTTCCGCTGCTCCGGTTTCCCATTGGAACACACACACACCTCAAACAATGGGCAAGTCCGGCCACATTGCGATTTTCAAAACATTTCAACCTTTTCAAACACACCCTAGGTGCCATGTTTCTACTTTATCGATTCTCGTGTCTCGTTACATGCATAGACTCCGTGGTAAGACTCTCCACATACGTAATCACAAATCATGCTTCATAACCTTGAAATCAAACTAGCAAGATCATATAATCATGCTCAAAACATAAGTTGACGAGTTCAACATACTCCCCATCCTTTTCATTAATTCAAAAGAACACCTTTGGAATATTTTCATCGATAGCAATAGATAACCTTATCATAAACTAAAATAACAAAAGTTATACTAGGGAGAATGTGTAGAGATTAATCTACCTTGATCCGAAACTAGTTGGGGCCGAATAAGCAAGTTGGAAAATCCTACGGGTGGTGAATCTGGACCGAACTTCGGACGGCAGTAACTCGGTCAATCTTTGGCCAAATACGATCGTTCTTGGGTCGAAATTGAGGTTCTTGAAGTGCTCTACAACTTTCCAGAAGGAAGTTGATCCTAAAAACTACTCTAGGCAGGAGAAAACGGAGGATTTCCGAAGGGACAGTAGGCTGCCCAGAAATGATTTTTAGAGAGAAGGAAGAGCAAATGCTTTGAGGTGTGAGTTTTGAAGCTTGGAATGGCTTCTATTTATAGGCAAGAGCTTGGCTCCCTCCCCTCTTCTCATTGGCCGGCCCCCCCCTTCCCTCTCCTTTCCTCAATTTGACACTTGTCATGAGATCATGAAAGATCAAGGGAGAATCCTACACTTGCATGGCTAGGATTGATCCTTGGTGGGCAAGAAAGCTATTGGTACAAGATCCAAGGGTCTAAAAATTGCAAGATGTACAAAGGAGTACAATGGAGGTTAATGGTGAGTTAGTTACTTAGTTAGGAAGATAGATACACCAAGATCATGGAAGGTAAAATCAAATCTTTCCTTCCTTCTTCCTTCCTCTCTCTCTCTCTCTCTCTCTCTCTCTCCGGCCTCTCTCTCCTCTCCCTCTCTCTCTCTCTCAAGTACACAATATATATATATATATATGTATGTATACAAGCATACAACTAAAATAATGGTACTTTGGTACTTAAAATCAAAAGACTAGATTTTCTCAATAAACTAACAATTAGGCACTTGGTACTTAAGGCAATTAACTAATCAATCATGTACTAATGTATCTAGGTAGATCAAAACCCCCATAAAAAAAATAATACAAGAGTACCTAAGAATCTTAGGTGCTAAAATCCTCCAATAAAATATTGTATATCATTCCATGGGATTTTTGAAAAAGATTAGTTTATTAAAATCCTTGTACTTGGTGAAAGACTAACCCCTTTATCCATTGGGTAATAAATCCCCTAACTTCTATTGTCCAATGGACAATAGTGATTTGGCAACTTTTATTTTAAAATAGTATGTACCATGTCACATGGGGATTTAAGAAAAAGGTTAAATTAATAATCCCATGTACTATGTTGAAGAGTAAACTTATTACCCAAAGGATAATAATCCTCCTAGTTCTTATTGTCCAATGGACAATAGTTACTAGGGAACTTTTAATATTAAAATATTCAAAAAGGTACTTTAAAGTAATCAAAAAGTTACTTTTTTAATAAAGACTAGTACTTTAACCAAGTAGACATTTAATATAAACAAATGGGGTTCTATTATCCAATGGATAATAGTTTCCCTAACATTTATTGTCCAATGGACAAAGAATAAAATCAAAATAATTAAATGAAAAAGAATATTAAATTCTTAGTCTAGGGTTAAAAAGGTTCAAAAGTTTCACGAGGGGCAAAACGGTCATTTTGCAGTTAGGGAAAAGCAATTCGGTGGCTTGCTAGCTCGGTTTCTCCAACAAGTCGGTTAGAAACTAACTAAGCTTGCCAAATGGGCTAAAGTGCAAGAAATCAAATTTGAAGGGGCAAAAACGTAATTATGACAAACCTTGGAAATTAATAGCAATTACAATAAAATTCAAATATTTAACGAAATTTTTAACGACCAAAAATCAGGGTCGTTACAGAGAGAAAGAAGAAAAACAACAAAAGTTTTATCAGTTTCTCACCTCATCACTCCATGACTGTGCTTTCAAACTCTAAACAGTTTGCGGTAGCCCAAGGTCTACCATCTGAGCACCAAAAGTCCCTTTTGGAAGCAAGTTTCAAAGGGTCAAAACAACCACCCTCACAACCTAGCAAACATTGATGCACCAGACTTTCAGAATTCAGGTGGAGGCATTACACAAATTCACTAAATCAGATAGAGACAACAGTTATTTTTGAAATGAAAGCCGCACAAATATATGCCTCGAACTTTAAATTGGACCAATCTGACATGTAAGCTAGGGAAACTAAATTAGGACCACAAGCAACAATGGACAAGACAAAATTCTCGAGATTTATAAAGAATAACGATAGCATATAACTGCCATCTATTCTGCCCATCATTATTTATGGCAAGAGTCCAATAAGGTGCCAAGGTGTCCCAAAGGCTTAGGTGGGAGGCGAGGCATGGGCTTCATAGAAGCGAGGCACGTCTATAATGCTATAGATGTTGCATAGTCTTTATGAGTCTACAAAAATTTTGAGAAAGCTTTATGTACAATGCACTATAAGCGACAAAGTATCTATACACAAGATTATTACTGCTATGCACCTTATGTTGTACTTAAAGCAATTTCAAGGACTAGAGTAAATGAGCCATGAATTGCCAATTTCTGCCGGCCCCATCTTTGGCTAATTTTTCCAATCAGGCCCCTGGGTGAGAAAGGATAGAGTGTAATGGTCGGGGGCATTTTCGTCTTTCCACCTGTTTTGTGGTGGGGACCCGGTACTATTTGGCTATTTACCAAAAGACTAACATGGGTTTTCTGACTTTTGCATATTGCCGGTTGTGTCCCAAAAAAAGGTTCTCTATTTTGTCTTTTTGCGTTTGGTATTCCAGGTTTTGTTTAGGGGCATTTTTGTAACCAAAAAAGAGGAGAACCAAGCATCTCTCTCGTTTACAGCCACCGACGCAACCGAGAAGAAGGGTGCTGGAGTTTGGGAGCACGACCGCATCGAGATAATGGTGTTAGTTACCCGTTTGGAACCATTGCATAGAGGTTTGATTCTTCCCTTTTATCTCTTGATCTTTACAAAATCATATATAAGAGTTGTTTTAGGACCCATTGAATGATGCACGCATATTATTTTGTTTGGGTTGGGTTCGTATAAAAAGTTCCATTTTTGCGATTTTAATTTCTTAGTTGGTGTATTTATGCTATTTTTATATCGATTGTGATTCTGTATCTCTTCTTTCATTTCCGAAAAATAGAGAGAGAAATACCTATTTCAAAACCCTAACTGAGAGGTGAGAGATTAGTGATAAAATAGTCGATTTGGTTTCGATGTTTGGGTTGGGTTCGTATAAAAAGTTCGCATATACAAACTTCCAATCGTGTATTATCATCTTCTGTGTTCATGGGCTTCTAATTGTATACACTTGAGAGATGTTAACTGACACTTAGTTGAACTCTTAAGAGTTAATCTTGTTCTTTCCCCATGGTATTTATAATTGTGATTTTGGGTAGCTTAAACAGTTTATCAAGACATTGAAATAGCGTCGTTATGATTTCATCTCTGTCAACAACGGCGGCTGTGGCGGCGACAGTAAAATCGACAACGGCAGACGACACCAAAATCCTTTGGGTTTTCCGGTTTTGGTATCTTCTGTTCTTCTTGTTTGCTTTGATTTCACTTGAAAGGCAAAACTTTTGGAAAGCCCTAAGAAATAGTAATCTGTATTATCAGACAAGACTTGTTGAGCTTTTGAGTTCTAATAGTGGGTATCGCGTGGAAGCCTTTGTTTTCCCTTATAGAAAAACTCTGATTAGCTGGAATTTTTTTTGGGTTTCTTAGGGACAGATTTGTGAGGCTAGGAGTTAGCAAGACAAAATAATCTGATTTCTTAGGAAACAGTAGAGGTGAAAGAAGAAAGAAGCAAGAACAAGATTATGGTGTAGTTTCTGGCCTTACCTATTGGGGTTTTGGTGTGGATTGTGATTGTGGGATTTCCAAATCCATAGATTTTCATATCGTTGACAAACCATGCGTTTTCTCCAATCCTTTCTCTCTCTCTTTGCAGTGTCTCTCTTTCTCTTCTCTGGAGTTCGATACCTCCACTGACTTCCAGCCGAAGTTACTACATTCGATCTCCACCGAGTTCATCATCATCCTCTTCCCTTTGCTTCTCTCTCTCTCTCTCTCTCAACCTCCACTGGCTTCACACTCTCTCTCTCCCTCTCTCGATCGATCTCCAACCGAAGCCACTAGATCTCCACCGACTTCCTATTCATCATCCTAATTGTCATCGTCTTTACTTTGTCGCGTCTCTCTCTTTGCTCTATCTTTGTCCGTTCTCCGTTTAAGATTTGGCGTGAATCGATCTGTTTGGCTCTTCTGGTTTGTTCGAATCATTCCGGTAGCCAGGTATCACTCTCTATTAGGGTTTTCCCTATTTTGAGTTTATTTTAAGCGAAAACACTAAGCTTTTCGTTTGGATCTAGGTTCACACACAACTTTTTCTTTGTCTGGGTTTTGTTTCATTTTATACGACTGAGCTAATTGTCTGTGATTATTTTTTCTTGTGTGTGTTGATTAATTTAGGTATTTGGTATGGTATTTAGAGGTTTTAATTTGGTTCTCATAGACAAACAAAAATCTGAAAAGTTGGAGGTTTAAGTGCGAGAACTTATATTTTATCCTTATCCTTATCAGCTTAAAACAAATTGAAAATTTTGATTTTTCCTTAATTTCGGCTTAATGAAAACTCGCATAGACTGTGAACTAAGTTGATTTTTAAATAAGTTTATGTGTAATATTTCTTGTTGTTAGTCTCCAACCTTTGAGGATGTGATGCCTAAAGACCCTATGCTCAATAAATTAGGGCCAACCACCACACATTGAAAGATCAGGTTGCTATCTTCAGAGTGATGGTCCCTGACTCCCTATCCAATTACTCCTATTGTTTTTTTGTTGTTCATTGCCTCGGTGGCTCAAAAAACTACTAGATATTGCCTGGCTTTGTATTGATACTATTCTCAAAACACAGAACAACCACTAGATATGGGAGTCTCAAGAATTTGAAATTATTTGTAGGTTGCTCCCAAATTTCCAATGGATCTCCAGTTCACTATCAAATGGATGTCCTCCATGCTACACTTTACGAGGTACATAACGTTTCAAGCCTTTCCACTTTCTTATTCATGTTTCCCCACCTTATATAGTTAGAACGACTATGTAATGATTATTCAACTTTCTCATGTTTGACTCTCTAATTACCTTGTTAGTCATGTTATGATTATACAATTCAGTTCCACACATGTGTGGTCATGACTATGTAATTGAAGGTGGACATTACTAAATTCAGTTGTGTGTGTCTTGAATCGCTAGATGTGTATAGTATGTATGTGCTTTTGCTTCGCAAAATCTAAACCTGATACATACCCACATGCCCCTTTGGATTGAGTAATTTTGTGAGAAACGAAAAGAAAGGATTAGAGTTTGTCTCCAAATCAATCATTTATTGAATGATTTCATGAGAAATGAAGAGAAAAGTACCAAAATGAAATTTTGAATTATTTCTTGACCAGACCAGCTGCTGCAATGTTTATCTCCAATTCCTTGCCGCACCCGGTCTTATTTAAGGCAAATAGATCAGGGCCTCGGTGGACTGCGGTGCACTTATTACAGACAGCTCTACCGCTTTGTTCCCACTGTTCTGGTGATAGATTTTTCATTAGGAAGAGTAAGCTTTTGACCATTGATTTTGATAGAGATGTAATGCTGTGTTAGTGACATTGTCAATTCCATTTGATTTTGATAGAGATGTAATGTTGTGTTAGTGACATTATCAATTCTATTTTCTCTGTGAAGGGCCCAGATGAGGTTTTGAAGTTCTTTAATGCTTTACAGCCTTGCCTTTCCTGAAGGAAAATTTGTTTTCTCAAGGTTTCAGTGTAGGGTTAAAAGATTTTTTCATCGAGAGACCTGTCTTAGACGACATTCATGGTCACATTCAAGAAGCTTCAAATTTCACATGCATTTCAGATATGATGAGTTAATTGAGCTGCAAGTCAAGAAGCACTAACAGCTTCTGAAATTACATGTTTTTCATTTCATACTAAGGTCATTAGCAATAGCGCATGGCATGCCGGTTTTCTTTGTTTTGTTCTCATTTGCATGGGATATTAGATTTGCTTTTGGGAAAAGTGATTCTCTCATTGTTCTTTGCAGCAGAAATTTGTAGAAAATATCTGTTTTATAAACTATAATTCTAGAATGTGTGTCACAAGGCTGATGCCTATTATGGTATGCAAATGATTTTTTTGCTTATAACTCTGTGGCTCTGTGAACAAGGTAATAAAGAGAATAATTGTAAAAAACTCAAGCTATAGTAATTAGATATATAATCATGGTTTGCGGGTACTGATCTGGCTTGTTTGTTTTCTTCCTGTAAAATGAGAGCTTTTTTCCTAACTGTTTGTGTTTGTGGGACATAAAAAGTCACTAACATCGTCCCTCTGGATTACTGGTAGTTAAATTCTTAGATACATAGATGGAAGGATCAACAACATGATGATAGCTTAGATGCAGTTCGATGAGAATATTGGTTCTCAAATTTAATTTATTGTTATTTTTGAATGATCTACTAGAGTTACTCTTTTTTGTTTTTGAGACCTATCCCTATCCTCGATCACTTGATCAGGATAGGCAACAATGGTCCTTGGCTGCAATTGCTATTAGAGTTGCTCTATGTTACCACTTATCATAATGTACACCCTTCCTTGGGAAACATATAGCAAAATGAATGCACTATTTAATCGAGAAGTAAGTGCCTAATTACAGCAAAGAGGCATTGTAGTAATATTTCTCCAGAAGTATTTTCCTGTTAAGTTAGTTTGTCAATTTCCACTTCACCATACATGCTTCTTACCATGAAAGTGAGTATGTCTACATTAGTTCTTCAGGCCCTTGTGTTCCCAATCTGCGGTTGTCTGTAGCAAACTTGTAAGTGGAATTTATTATTGCTAGAAATTTAATGTCCCTGTACCCTTGTATTCAGCTTTCGTGTGGTAGTTGATGCGGTTTAATATGCTTCAACTTCTCAAGAACTTGAGGTCCCGCTCTTAAGGAAGAAGTTTACTGATGCTGATATTTTGAACTAGGCCAACAAAAAAGTGAAGATCACAGGAAGAACTTCTCACATGGATAGTTTTAAGGTTAGTAAGTTTTCATTCCTTTTTCTTTTTAATCAATTTCTTTGCATATAGATTATGGCTGACTGGTTATGTTTGTGGACTGTTATTCAAGATAAGAACCTTTCAAATGGATTATTCTTTCTTGAACTTCTCAGCATTGTCGAGCCAAGGGTTGTAAATTGGAACCTCGTAACCAAGGGTGAAAGTGGTATGCATTTTGCAAAGTTTGTGTGAAATGTTTTGTGTTCTGTGAAGAGTGACTCGGAGTGACTAAAGGACTTTTTCCTTCTTCTTGCTGTTGTGGTAGATGAGGAGAAGAAATTGAATGCCACATACATAATCAATGTTGCCCAAAAGCTTGGATGTTCCATTTTCTTGCTGCCCGAAGACATCATGGAGGTGAGACTGGAATTGTGAAGAGTTTTCCCATTTTGTGTGTCCAGCAATTGCATGTTTTGATGCTAAACATTGTTGCTTTTAGATGAGTTACCGTGTTCAATGAGATTAAATTGGTCCACATTGTTTCATAAAAGGTCTAGCGCTTTAATTTGGAGTTACTTTAGCATGAGACCCCTCCCATAAACAAAGTATAGGGAGATAACCCATGTCAAGTTTATCTTCCAGAAAAGGATCAATAAGCAATTGGGACATACTGAATAGTGGATTACACGTTCGAGTCCCCTTGATCATATTTGCTTCAGAATTATGCATTTTCCTTCTGAAAAAGTTTGATGTCCAGGAAATCAAGACATGGATATTAGTATATTACAGGGGTTGAATTGACCGACATCTCGTAATGTAATGGCAGGTAAATAAAAAGATTATCCTAACGCCTACAGCTAGCATAATGTATTGGAGCCTTCAACAACCAGTTGAAGAGTCCGAATCATCACCATCACTATCCCCTTCTACTGCTGCTTCTATTAATGGAGAAGATAAAAGTTCCCTGAGTGGTGAAGTCTCCAACTTGACGATGGATGATGCAGCGTCTGATACAACAGTCTCATCACAGGTTGAGAATGAGATCACCTCCGGGGCTTCCATTTATAGAGTCTTGTCACTGGTTCAAAGCTAGGACACTCCTCTCGCCAGTGATCCTAGAGTCTCCTCGCTTGTCAAAAAAGTCAACACTTATAGCCCCTGATGCTGGAAATGAACAACAAGTTGTGGGTCTTTTCACTCTACAGGATTTAGCCGTACGAAAATTTTAGAAACTAAAGAGTAAATGAGAGGAATAGAAGAAGTTACATCATCATTGGTTAGGTGGGTAAGATGGTGAATAATCTTTTCTCAAGCAAAGATATACGACCATAAAATACAGTGCTTGTGATCCAAGAAGAGAAAATTAACTTTTGTATAGTCGATCTGTTGCCTTTTCCCCTCTGCAATGTTAGTTTTTTTCATGCTTTGGTTTTTTTCAGTTCTACTTTTGCTATAAGTAGTTTTGCCAATGTCGATTTTGATCTGATCAAACAATTAGAATTTTTCATGTCATTTTCATTGCTTCACTTGAATACTTTTTTTAAGTTTGAGAATAGTGGTATCATGTTCTTTGCAACCTTGGCACTTTGTCTTTTTTATTTTTTTATTTTTTTAAGTTTGAGAATAGTGGTATCATGTTTTGGTTTTAAATAGTTCATATTAATTAATGAAAGCATATGAATTTATACTAAACTACAGATTGTTTTCTGTTTCATAAACTAGCTGCAATCAAAACATCATGGTACAAATTGTTTTCTGTTCTTCTAGCCAATGTTTATCCTTTACAATATGCATATGTTTGCTCACAATAAATGTCATTCAATCAGGTTCTCTCCTAATTGAAATTAACTGTCATATATGTTAGTTTATTTGGTAATTTGGTAGATAACTTAATGAGAACTACATCGCAGGTCTTTGCTCAACATTTCAAAGCTTTCTTCCATTATCAGCCCATTAATGAAATTATTTTCCACATGAATAATTTCAAATGGAAATTTCCCAGACAAAATGGCTGTCTTTAGCCTATTGGCATGGAAGTTTTACAGAATAGCTCAAACTTACAAAACTAAAATTTGGTCTCTGTTGATGTTAAAGGATCCAAATGACATTCACCTTTTGGTGCTTGGTTCAAATGGGTCAGAGAAAATGTACTACTGGTTTTAGTATTTAACTGCTAAAAACTATTAATCTAGGTCTGAATTCTAAGAAACATGTCCCATGTATATATTACTAAGATGGTTTTGTTGAACAACCAATGAACTTGTTTTGGAAACTGATCTCCAATCCCTGTTGTGCATGCCCCAGAACCAGGAAAATTCCCTTGGTAGAGAATAATGATACAAAGGAGTTTCCTGTCATTTTCCTTCTAAAACATGAATTTGCTTGATCTAGATCCATGACTGAGTTGAAGACACTTATTTTCCATACATGGAAAAGTCTTAGACTAATACTGTCCAATGCAATCGGCCGAGTTGTCATAACTGTTTAATGCATTCTTATCATATTTAACTTATTGTTACTGCATAAGTGCTATTATTTAGTTGCCTAATTTTATGGTTTGTTGCTTACAAAGTTCATCTCTTTGTTTTTGGGGCTTTCGTTATCAGTTCTATCATTTATGGTATGGAGTAACTCGTTTTATAACTATTGCTTTCTATGTTGATTGTTTTGGATATAGTGCGAGTTCGTGATGAGTAGGAACTGACCTTTGGTTGTTAAGATAACTACTTAACACCCCCACTTCCCTTCATGTCATGCGACTCAAACAATCCAAAATTAAACAATAAACACTAAATAAATATCATTATTAGACCAGCGAGTATGGCTGAGCGTGCAAAGCACGTTGTTAAAAACCTAGTAACTATTAAAAGCTATTAAACACTGAAACAATCAATCAGTTAAGCTTAAACTACAAAGGCAACTTAATTCATCAAATAATGAACTCTTACCCGGAAAATTAATCCCTCTCTCCCAAATTACTTGATCTTTTTGGGAAATCTTGCATTTTGCATGCACAAAATATTGTACTATGAGATTTTTGTGAAAAACTTTTATACCTTTTTTTTTCTTCTCAATGGGATCTTTAAATTGGTGTAATAGTTTTTCAAAAAAATTCGAGCTCATACATTATCTTTTGTGTGACGCATGTGTCGAAATACTCGATTTTTTTTTTGATCCGCGAAATACTCGATTGATATATATATATTCTTCTTCTCACAATGAAGTACAATATATAAACTAGACACAAGATAAAATACGGAAAAAGAATAAATAAGGAAAGAGAATAAAATAAAATAAAATTAATTGATTCTACCTAATTGAGTATCAAATCCCTAATTGATTCTATCTAATTGAGTATCTTCCTAATTACATTCAATACATTAAATACAGTCAACACTACCCCTCAAGCTGGAGCATAAACATCGTGTACTCCCAGTTTGCGACAAATAGTATCAATGGAAGTCTTGGGAAGTGCCTTGGTGAAAGTATCAGCCAGTTGAGAGCCTAAAGGAACAAAAGGAGTGCTAATATCTTTAGATTCCACCTTTGAGCGAATGAAATGACAATCAACTTTAATGTATTTGGTCCTCGCATGGAATACTGGATTATTAGCAATGTGGATAGCAGCTTGATTATCACAATATAAAGGAGTAGGACCATATACCAAGATCCCAAACTCTTGTAGAAGTGTGTGCAACCAAGTCAACTCATCAGTGGTATGAGCCTAGCTCTATACTCCGCCTCAGCACTAGAATGTGCTACAACTGACTGTTTCTTATTTCTCCATGTCACAAGATTGCCTCCCATAAAGGTGCAATAGCCAGCAGTAGAACGACGATCAGCAGGAGAACCTGCCTAGTCAACATCTATATATCCTTCAATACAAAGATGTCCAGATGATTTGTAGAGAAGTCCACGTCCGGTAGCATTTTTGAGATACTTCAGGATACGAACAACTGCCTCCATATGAGGAACTCAAGGACGAGTCACAAATTGATTGACAACACTAACTGCATAGGAGATATCGGGTTGAGTAATAGTTAGATAAATAAGTTTTCCCACAAGTCTCCGATACATCTCAGGGTCGTCAATCAGCTCACCATCTTCATGCATTAACTTAAGATTAATCTCCATAGAATGAGCCACCTCAATGCCAAGGAAATATCGAAGCTTGCCTAGATCTTTGGTAAGAAAGCTATAACTCTTTGGTAAGAAAGCTAGAACCAAGATGGCAAATTAGTGTTTGAATCCCAATGCTAACACTTCCAGTGATGATGATATCATCCACATAAACCACGAGAATCACAATACCACGAGTGGTCTTTTTAAAGAACATGGAGTGATCAGCCTGACTCCGAGTCATACCATGAGAAACAATAGTATTGCTGAACTTATCAAACCAAGCCTGGGGAGACTATTTGAGGCCATATATATATTTGTGAAGACGACACACACACTCTCCCTTGGACTCAAAACCGGGTGGTTGTGCCATATAGACAGTCTCAGATAGATCCCCATGTAGAAAGGTATTCTTGACATCAAGTTGGTAGAGAGGCCAATCAAGATTTGCCGTAAGGGAGATAACAATCCGTACAAAATTAAGTTTGGCCACTGGAGAAAAAGTCTTAGTATAATCGAGCCCATAAGTTTGGGTGAAACCTTTGGCCACAGGACGAGCTTTCAATCAATCAAGAGTACTATTAGGATTTTGTTTGACAATAAACACCCAACGATAACCAACAATATGTGCTCCCTTGGGAACAAGGGTCCAAGTATGATTTATGGACAAGGCACGCATCTCTTTTTCCATAGCGGAGCGCCATCCTGGATGAGTAGGAGCCTCTAAACAAGATTTAGGAACAACAATAGAAGATAGAGACATAGAAAAAATGCGAAAAGAGGGAGATAAACGATCATAGGACACAAACTGAGAAATAGGATGAAAAGTGCAAAAACGGGTACCCTTACGAATGGCAATAGGCAAGTCAAGATTCGGATCCTCAGATGGTGAAGGAGATGATGAGGGTAAAGAAGTTAGGTCTACAGGAGCAATGGGAGATGCGGCGGCGGAAGAGCGATGAAGATGAACATAGGTCTGTTTTATGGGTGGTTGAGGAGCAGTCTCGGGAGGACAGACTGGTGTAATAGGTGGTTGAGGAGCAATCTCAGGAAGGCAAGGTGACAGACCAAGATCAGCCAACATGGGTGGTTGTAACCGTGCACTTGCTGGGGAATAATATGGGACGGTCTCAAAGAATGTCACATTAGCATTTACAAAGTGCTTACATAGCAAGGGATAATAACATCTGCATCCTTTCTGTGTTCGAGAGTAACTAAGAAATATACATTTATAAGAACGAGGATCAAGCTTATCACGACCTGAAGAGAAATTATGTAACGACCCTGATTTTTGGTCGTTAAAAATTTCGTTAAATATTTGAATTTTATTTTGCTTTTAATTTCCAAAGTTTGTCATAATTATGTTTTTGCCCTTCAAATTTGATTTCTTTGCGCTATGGCCTACTTAGCATGTCTAGTTAGCTTCTAACCATCCGGTTGGAGAAACCGAGCTAGCAAGCCACCTAGTTACTTTTCCCTAACCGTAAAATGACCATTTTGCCCCTCGTGAACCTTTTGACCCTTTTGAACTCTATACTAAGAATTTTAATATTCTTTTTCTTTTAATCAAATTGGTTATATTCTTTGTCCATTGGACAATAAATGTTAGGGAAACTATTACCCATTGGATAATAGAATCCCATTTGTTTATATTAAAAGTATACTTACTTTAAAGTACTTTTTTATTATTTTGATATTAAAAGTGACCTAATAACTATTATCCATTGGATAATAGAAGTTAGGGGAATTTTTACCCATTGGATAAAAGGGTGAATCTTTCTAGTACCATGGGATTTATTAAACTGACCCTATCTTTTAAGCCATGTGACCAAGGTACTTAATATTTTAATTAAAAAGTACATGGTACCAAGATTCCCAAAGTACACTTTATTATTTTTTATTGGGATTTTTAACCAACTAGATATATGAGTACATATGTGTATATATATATTAGTACTTAGAAGGTTATTTAATTAAGAATTGTACACATGTGTTTAAATGGAGAATCCTAGCTTTTTTAGTCTATATTGATTTTTAGTACCAAAGGAACTACTTTTTTTTATTTCTTTTCCTTGCTATATAGCATGTATGTATATATATATTGTACTTAGCAAGAGAGTGAGAGGAAGAGAGAGGAGAGAGAGCCGTGGGAGAGAGAGGGAGAGAGGGGGGCCGGATGGGAGGAAGAGAGGGAGGAAGAGAGGGAGGAAGATTTGTTGTGTACCTTGGCCTTGATTTTAGTTGTACTCCAAATCCTTAGGATTTCTTCTCTTCCAAGCCAAATTTTAACCCTATTGTACTCCTTTGTACACCTTTCAATGGTTTAAATCCTTAGATCTTGTACAATTCTCATCTCTACCATTCAATTGATTCAAGAATCCAATCTAAGGACACCATAGCCATGCAACCCTAGGATTTTGCATTGATCTTCCATCAAAGTTGGATTTGATTTGATTTAAAAATTGGGGAAAGAAGAGAGAGAGAGGGGCAGGCCATTAAGAGGGAGGGGGAGCCCTTTGCCTATAAATAGAAGCTCATTCTACACTTTGAACTCACACCTCAAACCATTGCTCTTCCTTCTCTCTAGAATTCCAAGAGTTCTTTGTTCTAAAGTTCAAAAATTTCTTTGTTCTTGAGAGTTCTTGAGCGAAACCACCAAACCACTTCCAATACCACCCATCAATCCTTAAAGTAGTTTAGTTAAAGTTAGGAAGTTGTTTCTAGGAAAAGAAATACAAAACTTTTCCTTTCGAAGCAATCCGAGGGCCGTTACGCCGTCGAAATCAAAACCGTTGACCAAATCTTCCGTAGCCGACACCACCTAGAAGAATGGTAGTGATCCTTACCTATTTCTCAAGTAGTTAAATCCTTACTTTATTTTCGATAAGTAGTTTAAAATTTGCTACTTGAATCTCTACTTACTTTCCTAAAGTTTAAAAAGTTACTTGATTGTAGATGAAAAAGTAAAATTGCATGATTATGTCGTTTATGAAATTCAAGCATGCTATGTAGCTTAGATGATCTTGTTGTACTATTTCAAAGCTTGATTGATTGCATGTTGTATGTAAAGTCTCAAACGCGGAGTCTTGCATGAGAATGAGACACGAAAAACCAAGAAAGTTAGAAACATGGCACCTAGGGTATGGTTTAACAAGGAAGTTGTGTTTTTCCCAGTTGAAAAATATTTTTGACACTACATAATGACCATTTCAAGGGTATTATGTGAGTTGTGTGGGTGTGTGTGTTCCAATGGGAATCCGGAATAGCGAAACCATTGTGAGGTTGTGTGTGTTCCCATGGGAAACCGGACCGGCGGAACCATGGTGAGGTATAGCTTGGTTATCCGCGGAGAGGAGCCAATGCAAATGTGTGCCAATGGGAACCCGGTGCGGCAGAACTATTGTGAGGATACTCGGGAACCCGGAACGGCGGAACCGAGGTTGGGTGAGTTAAAAAGGTGTTTTTGAAAAGGGTAATAACAATATGGTTCACGATGAGTCGACACCAACGGTAATCATAAAGCAATTGTTAGCGCTATTGTCTTTTATCACTGCTTATGTACTGATCATGTGAAAATCGATGCTAGTATTAGGATTATACTACTGAGCTTTCGTAGCTCATGGTGTTGCCTTGTGGTGACCCTGGCATATTATATGGGTGGCGACGCCGGTATAATATGTTAGATTTGATAGACGAACAGGGCGAACTATTCACCTTGGAGGTGTTCGGAGCCGAGGAGCTGGCTAGAATGGAGAAGCAAGAAGAACTGTAGTTAGGAACCCTAGATCCCTCTGTTATTTGAATAAAAGTACCTTTGTAAGGTTTATGATGTAATAACGAGCTGGACTCGCTTCGTTTTTATAATAAAATGTTTTTTTAACGTACCCAAAATTCGGGGCGTTACAAATTATGTACGAATGAAACACAACCAAAAAGTTTTAGGGGAAGAGAAAAAATATCCTTGTCAAGAAAGAGAACCTGGTAGGGAGTTTTGCCGTTCAAAGCCCAAAATGACGTTCTATTTATAAGATAATTAGCTGTAAGAACTTTATACTCCCAAAAATGTTATGGAACATGCATGTGAAGCCTAAGAGCTTGGGTGACTGCTAAAACCGGTCCATTTTTCCGCTTAGCAACCCCATTTTGTTGAGGGGTGGTTACACAAGCAGTTTGATGAATAATGCCATGTGTTTCAGTAAAATGCGTAAATTGATGAGAAATATATTCTTGGGCATTATCAATCCGCAAAATACGCAATTTGGCATTAAATTGAGTGACAATTTCAGCATAAAAATTAAAAAACACAGAAAATAATTGAGACCGATCTTTGAGAAGATATACCCAAGTTAAACGATAAAAATCATCAATAAACTTAACAAAATACTGAGCACCACATAAACTCATGGTACAAGATGGTCCCCAAATATCCGAATGAACTAAAGCAAACACTTCTAAACTAGGTGACTCAACTCGTAAAGGAAAAGAAACCCTACGATGTTGACATTCGTCACAATTAAAAGGAGAAAAATTAGGCAAATCAGGGACTATCTTGCGAAGATTAGCAGAAGATGGGTGTCCAAGACGACAGTGCTACTGGTAAGGTGTGGTAGTAGAGTGGAAGGCAAATAACTTGGAAGAATTGGACGGCTGAAGGTAGTACAGATCATTCTTCTCGTACCCCTCACTAATCATTCTCTGCGTCTTGAGATCTTGAATTCACAATGAGAAGGATAGAAAAGTACAGAACAATTGTGAGTTTGGGAAAGTTTATGAATAGAAAGTAAATTAAAAGGAAATTGCAGTAAGTATAAGACATAAGTAAAAATAAGGCTAGAGGCACGATAAGTACCAATGCCATGTACACGAATTTTAGTACATCCGCAATATAGTAACATAAGAAGGAACGGAAGGTGTAACGACATCAAAAAGGAAAGACAAATCACCTGTCATATGATTAGATGCGCCAGAATCGAGAATCCATAGAGTACTACCAGTACGAGAAGATGAGTGAAGGCAAGTATTACTTGATGAGACATGAGTCACAATGGAAGTCGAAGATGCATTAGGCTTGTAAAACAAGAAATCATACTCATACCTAGAGATAGTAATCTGATCCGGAGGAGCCAGCCTAGACGACTCCCCCTCGAATGTAGCCTGATTAGCTTAAGCCGGCTTGCCATGAAGCTTCCAACAGAACTCAAGAGTGTGATTGGTTGCATTGCAATGTGTACACTTATTGGTGCCACGACCACCATGCCCTCCACGGCCACCACGTCGACCACCACGTTCATAAGAACCACTACAACTGTGGGGGGGATTAGAGTGGCTAAAATTCCCAGAAGATGGAATAGGACTAGTAGTAGGAGCAGCTAGGGCAGACGAAGTTGGATGCTCTAAAACAGAAGACTGAGGAGGAGCCCTTCGAACATGAGCAAAAGCCTCACCAACGGTAGGAACTTCGTTGCCAGAAAGAATTTGGGGACTGAGAGGAGCAACTTCTGAATTCAGCTCGGACATGAATTTGGTAACTCAAAATTCATCTACGTACTTCTGCTGAACCTTTAAATCTGTGGTTAAAGGTTGATAGACATTTAACTCATCCCACATCCCTTTTAAGGTGGAAAAGTACACATCAACCGATCGATCTCCTTGTTGGAAAGAGAATGTATTATGATAAATTTGATAAATGCGAGAGAGATTCTGTGTGGATGAATATAACTCATGTAAAGTATCCCATACTTCTTTGGATGTGTCAAGGAATGCAACGTTATTAAAAATATCAAGTTCAAGACTATTCCAAAGCAAAGTCATAATATACAAATCATTTTGAATCCAAACAGAATCTTCAGACGAGGCATTAGTGATATAGGAAGTCTCACCACTTGCTTGCAAAGAAACAGTCATAGCATGTGACCATGGCAAATAATTGGCCCCATTTAATTTAATTGAGGTGAGAGAACGATGATGAAATGGATCTCTAGCAGTGTCCTTAGAGCCTAATGTTTTGGTTTTCTTATCCTTATCACCCATAATATGAGAGCAAACCAAAAACTAGGAATAAATTAAATATTACCAGAGATCTTGAGCACTGCCCAGTTGATATCAAGCCCAAAAAAAAAGATTACCAGTGGTCGTTGGAGATGCAACAGAGATACCCGGAGTTGATATGGTTTAGATGAGGGTTCAGGTGAGGTCGTCGGAGTCTGACTGAGTGGGCAGCAGAGTCTGTAGAAGGTTGGAGAAGGCTAAGAAAGCAGTCTCAGTGTTGTTGAGAATTGAGAGTACTTTGTCGGAGAGTGAGGATCATCAGAGATGACTGAAATGATGTCGCCAGTGGTCGGCGATGCAAAGGAGGGCCATCAAGTGGTCAGAAAGGGCCGAAAAAGGGGTCGGCAAAAATGGGTTTCTCAGATAGGTTTGAGAAACAGAGATCGTTCGAGAGAAAATAGAGACAAGCTCCATGGCTCTAAAAAAAAAAACTGATAAAGAAGATACTTGGTCGAGAGACCAAGAAAAGAAGAGAAAGGAGAAATCAGGTTCTTGGAACCCGCTCTGATACCATGTCGAAATACTCGATTGATATATATTATTCTTCTCACAATGAGGTACAATATATAGACTGAATACAAGGTAAAATAAGGAAATAATATAAAATTAAATCACATCCCTAATTGATTCTACCTAATTGAGTAGCAAATCCCTAATTGATTCTACCTAATTGAGTATCTTCCTAATTACATTCAATACATTAAATGCAGTCAACAACATGGTTACCCAAGCTCTTTGGGACGGAGGAAGTACTATTTGACTATCGTCATCAACAGTTTGGAAAAGTAAAATATATAAAAGGTGGTACATAGCCCACACTGCACAAGTATAAAATTCAGGTATGATCTTTGAATTTGTTGGCAGAGGTTGATGCCTTCTATTTATTTGGGACTTGGGAGCCTTAGATAGGACATGATAACACACAAAACTTACAATGGGCATCATTTGATCAAGTAGTTACTATGGCATATTTAACAAATTGGAAACAACTGAAAAAGGGGTGCTCTTTCGAATCTAAGTGAGTATAAATTCAAAGTGCAAAGATCCTCAGAACCCACCTTCTCCTTTGTGGAACCCTTTACAACCTTAATTAATCGTGCAAGAGCTGTAGTAGTAGCCAAGTACTTGATTGTAGGTTCATGGTATGATAAGAGCCAAAGATAGAGTCATGTTTCATAAAGGAGCTGTTTCAAACAAAATAATCAAAATTTGCATAGAACAGGCTAAACAAAAGGAACCATGAAAATATGATTTTTCAGCCCAGACTAAAAAGCCTGAAGCGTGTTAAGAATGAGATGCACAGCCATCCTGTAACCATTTCGACATATCATTGGTAACACCTGTATTAGTCCAGGGAGGCAAAGATACCTGCATGGATTGCAGGGTGGATGCTAGCGAAATTAGAGGAATACGCAACTTCACTCCATCAGCTTGAACAAATAATGACCTCACCATGGGTTCCTTCAATAATGTTGCCAGGCAATTGATGGCTGTCGAGATAGCATGGCTAGGATGGGAAAGCTTTTTTAGCTGCACATCCAGTCATAGACAATGGTAGTATAAGGACTCGTACTGCAGGGAATACACACACACACTTCTATACATATAATACAAGTGACTGTGTGCGCGTGCGTGTGACTATGTGCGCACTTAGTAAATAATTATTCCAGGGAAAATGATCAAGAATTAATTAAGAGTACAAACTCAACTTCAAAAAAGTCCGATCTCATACAACATTTCAAAGCCGTTATCTTGTCAACTGCTGTACTATTTAATTGTCTTGTGCAAGAAATAAGTCCATATAAAAGCACACTTTTTTTTTAGCTTAGGAAGTGGTAGTCAACTGCTTCTTCAAACCTGCGCACAAAGCCATTCCACCAGACCCTTCAGAACGTCATCAGTGGTAGTCAACTGCTTCTTCGAATTTGATGTTTCTCCATTGTAGTGACCCTCTCCTGTTTTTTCTGGCCTGCCTCTAGAATTAAGAACATAATTCATATAAGCTATATTTTCAAATCGTGCCACTTATTTTCACACTAAAAACTTGTTTTGACTCATAAATATTCAAAAAATTTGAGGATGGATGGTACGGCTTAGTTACCCCACTATCATAGAAAGTATCTAGCAGCTCTCTTCTTGTATAAACCAGTTACCTTTCCAAAGCATTCTGTAAAGGAACCACATCAGTGCACATTGATTTGCAAAACATAAGAAAAATTGAAGCCTCCCGACAAAAAGCAGCATTCAAACAATCACAACATGTTGATATTGGTGAAAGAAGAATGGAAGAGTATGTGGAAGGAAAATAGTGTGGACCAACAATTATATACAGAAACAGAATTTGTTGACATTCAATCTTCAGCTACAACAATGATTTCCATATAGGGTTCTCCTGGTCCTCGCTTTTACTTTCAAATAACCACAATCTTCCAAGGTACGTCCTTCCACTCTTCTAGGAGTTTGCAAACAATCTGTATTTATTTCAAGTTCCTCTTCTAAGCTCTAACAACATTGCATACTCAAGTCCTCTTGAATGAGTGAGAACCATCCTTGAAAATTAGTATGCATGCCATTGCAACAATTGGCAGTCAAGTTCCAACAGCTAAATGGTAATATCGCTCATATATGTCCCTATTACTTTTCAATACGAAAAACCCATTTGCTTATGGCTATACTGCACAAAAAGTCAAAAGATACAAAAGGATTTCCTTTTAGCTGGGACGAGTAAGCAGAGGGCTAGACAGGGATATACTATGTTACAGAACATCACAGTAGGATAGAGTGCTATTGAATATAATTGATGTAAATATAGATTGTAATCAATTAGGAAGATATGTAATCAATCAATTAGGTAGGTAGCATAATTAGAGATTCCATCAATCAATTAGGAAGATATGTAATTAGGTAGCATAATTAGAGATCCTTTCCTTATTTTGTTTCCTTATTCACTCTGTAATTAGTCTATATATTGAGCCTTATTGTGAGAAAAATAAATAATCTTGATCGAATATTTTGACATGGTATCAGAGCGGGTTCTAATACCGCAGTTGATTTGTCTTCTTCTCTGTAACGATCAGTAGATCGTCTTCTTCTCCTCTCTGTTAACTGAGGAACAATACCTCACACTCGCCGATCATCGGCGACAATTTCCGATTGGCGTGACTTTCTGTTTTGGTCGAAAAATCTTTGTTCTACATTGTGTGGTGTGTTCATTGGTCAGATCTATAACTGTTACTCGTCGCTGATCTTCGGCGACACTTTGGCTTGCTATTTGCTGATTCTCTGTTCTCTAGTCTCTGGTAGTCTCTTTTTTTTAGGATTTCTTATCTCATGGGTGATAAAAACAAGGAATCCAGTGCATCCAACATCAAGGAAACTATTAGAGATCCATTTTATCGTCGGAGTCTAACTACTATTAAATTAAATGGACCCAATTACCTTCCATGGTCACACGCTGTGACTGTCTCTCTGCGTGCAAGCGGTGAGTCTTCATTTATCACTGAGGCCCCATCTACTGATCCTACTTGGGCTCAAAATGATGCTTATATAATGACTTTACTTTGGAATAGTCTTGAACCTGATATTTTCAATAATGTTGCTTGCCAAGAGACATCCAAAGCTGTTTGGGACACTCTATGAGAGTTATACTTCTCATATTAGAATATCTCTCATATTTATCAGATTTACCAAAATATTTTCTCTTTCCAACAAGGAGATAGATCAATTGATGACTACTTCTCCACATTAAAAGGGATGTGGGATGAGTTAAATGTCTATCAACCTTTAACCACAGATCTCAAGATTCAACAAAAGTACATAGATGAATTTCGGGTTACCAAATTTCTTTTCGAACTTCATCACGACCTTGTAGCTCTTGGTCCTTAGATTTTATCTGGTAAGGAAGTTCCTACAATTGGTGAGGCCTTTGCTCATATTCGAAGGGCTGCTACTCATTCTTCTGGTGTAGATCATCCAACTCGGTTGGCCTTAGCTGCTCCCACTGCACGCCCTATTCCATTCTCTAGGGATTCTAGTCTTTGTAATTCCCCTCACAGTCATGGTGGCTATTCTGATCGGGGTGGTCGACGTGGTAGGCTTGGTGGTCCTGGCACCAAGAAATGTTCTCATTGTAATGCGAATAATCATACTGTTGACTTTTGTTGGAAACTTCATGGCAAACCAGCTTGGGCTAATTAGGCTATATATGAGGGGGAGTCCTCTACTGCGGCTGGTGTTACTTCTGATCAGATTACTATCTCTAAGTCGGAATATGATTCTATGCTACAAAAGGCTACTGCATCTTCTTCTTCCATTGCGACCCATGTTTCATCCGATAATACATGTCTTCAATCATCTTCCCATACTCCATGGATTCTCGACTCTGGCGCCTCTGATCATATGACAAGTGATTTGTCTCTTCTCATTAATATTGTTACACCCTCGTTTTCTCAATATGTTACCATTGCTAATGGTACTAAAACTCGTGTTCATGGCATTGGCACATATTGTGCATTTGGTCTTACTTTCCCTTATGTCTTGTACTTACCCGAATTTCCTTTTAATCTATTTTCTATTCACAAACTTACCCAAACTCTCAATTGTTTTGTCCTTTTCTATCCTTTTCAATGTGAATTTCAGGATTCAAAGACGAAGAGGATGATTGGTGGGGGGTATGAGAAGAACGGTCTGTATTATCTCCAGCAGCCTTCCAACTATTCCTAGTTATCTGCTGATAAGCACCCGATAATGCCATTAAGGGTGCACTAAATCTCTAGATTAGTTCAAGTTAATCCTTTAATTAGTTGTTTTTAATTCCTTTTACTCGTAAGGTATGTTTTTAGTGCTTTCAGGTAAATCGTGCGAATAAGGCATGTTTTGACGTCATGGATGACCCGAGTGCGTTCAAGTACTCGATGAACCAATGAAGACCCTGTCGGCCCCTGAAAATCTGTCTAAGTATGAAAAAATCACTTTTCAAAAAAGTATCAATTTTTGAGATAAAAAGTAGCGGTAATTGATCATTGAATTTTTCTAAGGGTAACTTCAAATTTGCAAGGTTTTATTCAAAGATCAAGGTCATGTTTTGAGCCATTTATTCGATAGAAAAGTATGCTGTTTTCTGTTTTACACTAAAAGCTAGGGGTCAACATTTTGATTGAATTGAAATCTCAAAATTCTGGTAATGCTATTGTTTCCAAATGGGGGGTACTTCATTATTTTCATTAAATAAATTAAATTAAAGAAAAGGTAAAAGAAAGGTTTAAAATGTAATCTTTACTTAAATTTAGGGAATGAAAATAAGATGCTGTGAAAGCTATTGGGTGCTGTGGAAGCTGCTGGGAGCTGTAAAGCTGGACATAACAAGCTCGGCATCGATACCCATTCATTCATCCCATCAGTACCGAGCCAACCAGCAGAAGCCTCGAAGCAGCTCGGCATCGATAGACATAAATATTCTCCATCGGTACCGAGGGCTTCGGAGGGGGATCTTTAGAGCATCTTTGGGATATTCTGTGCGCAAAACAGGGACGGTATAAATACCCGTTATGTTACCATTGCACGATTTGGACAGAAATGTACCCATTTTTAGATCTAGCCTAGATTTACTTGCCTTTTGAATTGTTCTTCATTTTCCAGCCTTAAATCTTTATTTTCTGCTTCAAGTAATTAGTTTTTGCTATTGTAGTCTTCATTAAAGTTGTAGTTACTCTTTCGATCTATCATTTAATCTAATTTTCTTCAAGTGTTGTTATTTCAAATATGCTAAGTAGATTTTTGCTTGTTCTTATCTTCATAGATATGTATGAGAAGTTTTCCAAGGTTAGGTCATGGGGTGATTAGCACCTCATGGCTCGAGTAAAATTGCGTTTTTCGCCGTAAAGTTTGAATCTTTGGTTTGAAAATTGATGTGGGGTTCAGGTTTATTTGTCAAATTGCTAAGGTGTTAACCTCTTTGATCATGTATAGGTAAGAGCATTGCCTACTTACCACACATGATGCTTAGAGCTCTGTCGCACGAGGCATTTGCCAAATAAATTCTAGAGCTAGCTTGGTAATCAAACCATTCTATCTTTCGGTTTAAGAACCTTAATGGAGTATCTTAAACCGGAAATTGGGTGAAAAATGTGATTTAACTCGAGTCGTGGGTGTTAGTAATTCTTAGACCTAACCTGCTTTTTATCCTAGTTTATTCTCATTTTAATTTAGCCTTTTTAATTTCCACCGCATTACGTAAAACAAAGTTGGCTGCCTAAAGGCCGAAAACCCGTGCTTACATCCACAAATCTAGAAAGCCGTACTAATTATTCCCGTGGGTACGATCCCGGTCTTCAGGATTATTATGCTTCAACCAACATATTAAGCCCTACACTTGGGGCATTATTCCATTATATTGGACGAACGAAGCATCTACCTTACACTCTGCTACCACACCGTTTCAGTGGTAGTGTCGTCTTGGACATCCATCATCTGCCAATCTTCACCGAATAGAACCTCATTTACCTAGTTTTTCTACTTTTAATTGTGAAACCTATGAACTCAGTAAACATCATAGGGCGTCTTTCCCTTTGCGTACTAATTCTCCTAGTTTAGAACCTTTTGCTTTACTACATTCTGATATTTGGGGACCATTTCGCACCACGAGTTTATGTGGTGCTCAATATTTTGTTACGTTTATTGATGATTTTTCTCGTTTAACTTGGGTATATCTTCTTAAAGATCGGTCTCAAGTATTTTCTATCTTCTCATCTTTTTATTCTGAAGTTGTCAATCAATTTAATTTCAACTTACAAACTTTGCAGACTGATAATGCACAAGAATACACTTCTCGTCCATTTCAGCACTTTCTTGAGACCCATGGCATTATCCATCAAACTTCTTGTGTTACCACCCTTCAACAAAATGGGGTTGCTGAACTAAAAAACGAACCAATTTTGGTAGTAGCTCGTGCACTTATGATTCACATGCACGTTTCAAATTTTTTTTGGGGAGATGTTCTCACTGCAAACTATCTTATTAATAGAACACCATCTCGGGTTTTACATGAAAATCTCCTTATTAGGTCATGTTTCCTGACAAGGATTTGTTTTCTCTTCCCCTAAAACCTTTTGATTCTGTCTCATTCGTACATAATTTATCCCCCGGTCATGATAAGCTTGATCCTCGTTCCTATAAATGTATCTTTCTTGGCTACTCTAGGACACAAAAAGGGTACAGGTGCTACAGTCCCTCGTTGCATAAGCACTTCACTAGTGTTGACGTGACATTTTTTTAGACTATTCCATATTATTCTCTCGAAGGTAATCAGTTACTGGCACCCACGTTGGTTGATCCTACTTGCCCACCTTCTCTTCCTCAGATTGCTAACCGACCACAGATTCAACAGGTCTATGTTCGTCGCTCTTCCGCTACCATTCCAACGAGCTCTCCTACAGATACTCCTTCCTCACCCACAACATCTCCTCCATCGTCTGTGGATCCAAATGATTTGCCAATTGCCGTGCGAAAGGGTAAGCGTTCTTGCACTTCCCATCCTATTTCTCACTTTGTGTCTTATGACTATTTATCTCTATCTTTTCACGCTTTTTCTGTCTCTATCTCCTCTGTTGTTGTTCCCAAGTCATATCAAGAAACTCTTAACCATCTTGGATGGTGCTCCGTTATGGAAGAAGAGATACAAGTGTAGACACCCTATTCTGGATTGTCCAGATTAGTTTACTTATGGTTTTTGATTCCCCAATGATGAATACGGTCAAGAACATCCCAAGATTGTTAGTGTGTTTGAGCTTTGAGCATTCTGAACCTTATTTAAACCCTCTCGAACCTCTTTCAAACCCTTCAAGCCAAAACCAAAAGGCCTTAGCAAAACCCTACTTGCATACGCCGATATTCAACTGGCGTGCACCGGTAAACTGCCACGTGTCAATCATCGACCATTAACCCAGTTTCCACTGGCACACGCAAGTACAATGTAGGCGTATGCCGGTCAAAGCCAGTCAAATCACCTTTATTCAACCACATGCACAAGACTTTTGGGCCTCCCAGAATCCTGTACATTTGTCTGGTTGGTGTACTTGTGTAGGGGATGTTCACCCCTCGCTCCTACAACATATATCAAGCAAGTCCCATGCATTTAATGCATGAAGACTTCCCTCACTAACCCAACCAGCCCTTTTGAGTTGGTTATCACCCCTCTCTCTCTCACTCCTTACCCTATAAATTACCCCTTGCATTTAAATGCAAAGGGGTTACACTCATAAAAGCTCCCAAGCTCATTCTCTCTTTCTTTGGTCTTAGCTTCCTCTTCTTTCAATCATTCATTGAAAGAGTAAGCAAAGGACACTCTCCCACACACCATCCATACCCTTTTACTCAACATCCACCCCTCAAACCTCAAGCTCAAAGCTCAAACATTCCATCAACCTCTAAACTAAAGGTATACCAACTTTTGTAACCTTTCAGTTCTAACCCCTGGGGGGGGCTGGTCGGGTCAAGGCTGGTAATCAATACCAGTCCTAGCCCTAAAGCTGGCAAGGTTTCAAAGATCATGCATAGCAATCAATGGCGCACGGTAGTAGAGTTAAGCCGTACGCCATTTATGGCAGTACATGCAAAACTGGTGTGGGGATCATCGATCGACTATTTTCTGCTTTTCTTTCTATTTTATCACCTTAATGCATGACAAGAACCAGTCTATTGTTTTTTGAATTTTAGAGCTGTGTAGTTGTAGAGTTCAATATTTACTTATATTTGCTTTGGAATGCCTTTGGGATCCTTCTGGTCATTCTCCAAAGCCCAGAAGACGCAAAGCCAAGCACTGGACAGAAAGGTGTAACTGGCGTACGGTCTCCACTGACTAGCGTACAAAAGTTAGATCTCATCTAGTGATTGGCCCTTGCATGGCAATTAGGCCTTGGCCTCTGTTTATTTCCCTACACTGTTTATGGGGTGTTCTATCTATTTTGTTTCTTTAAAGTCATTTTATCTATCTGTAACTGTATATATTCTGCTTTATAAACTGCGTGGTTTATCCTGGGTGTATATTGGTCATTTCCAGAGCCCAGAGGGTTGAAAATAAGAGCTGTGAGTTTAGGCATACCGGTGCACACCAGTTCTAGTGTGGTGTACGCAGGTAATTTATGCATGCAGTGGTTTGGCCAATGCATGTAGGTTTCTTCCGGCGTACGACGCTTTGGACCAGTGTGTTCCAGTCTTTTTAAAATGCTCACAGGTGCTTGTTCTCAATCTATATTAACTGTTTCAATAAGTCATCCATTACATTTTGTCATATCCTGCCAACTTGTTATAGTATTATTCCCCTTTAACTGTTCGCCCGCCCTAACTGGCTAAAAAATGATTAATGAGAGAAAAATGCAAACGTTTTATAAAATGCCCGAGTAGAGACCGATCTCTGGATTGGGCAAGAGGGGTGCCATAAAACCCTTCCCCTCTCATTACCTGGCTCCCGAACCTCAGATATCGAAGGTGACGATGGACAAGTCTATGCCTTTTTCAAAATCAAACAATGTAGCAAACGTACGTTTCAAGTTTGGTTCATTGGGTGGATACTGCAAAACCCGAGTGGCGACTCTGAATTGTAGCGTTTCGCCGCGCTTTTCCAAAAGGGCACACCTGGATTTTTAGGGATGTGTGCCCACAACATGCTTTGTCCTTAAATCATACTTGGGATCTTGTTCCTAAGCTCTCTGGAGGCCGTATTGCTAGTTGTCATTGAGTTTTTACTATCAAACAAAATCCTGATGGTAAAGTCAATCAACTGAAAGCTCGTCTTGGGGTCAAGGGTTTCACCCAAACCTATGGGCTTGATTATACAGAAACTTTTGCCCCAGTTACCTAGCTCAATTCTGTTCGGATTATTTTCTCTCTTGCAGCAAATCTTGATTGGCCTTTCCATCAACTCAATGTCAAGAACGCCTTTCTCCATGGCGATCTGTCTAAGACTGTCTATATGGCTCAACCGCCCAGTTTTGAGTCCAAGGGGGAGTGTGTGTCATCTTCGCAAATCTATATATGGACTCAAACAGTCTCCCCGAGCTTGGTTCGATAAGTTCAACAAATCTGTTGTTTCTCATGGCATGACATGAAGTCCAACTGATCATTCTGTGTTCTTTAAAAAAACAATCGTGGAATTGTATTTCTCGTGGTTTATGTGGATGATATTGTCATCACTTGCAGTGATAGTTTTGGGATTCAGACATTGATTCGACATCTTTGTTCTAGCTTTCTTACTAAGGATCTCGTCAAGCTTTTGTACTTTCTTGGCATTGAGGTTGCTCGCTCCAAAGCAGGCATTAGTTTGTCACAAAGGAAGTACATTCTCAATATCTTGAAAGAAACAGGTTATATTGGGTCAAAACCTGTATCCACTCCTATGGAAACTAATCTAAAGGTAATGCCCGATGATGGTGAGTTGATTGATGATCCGGAAATGTATCGAAGACTTATGGGCAAACTTATTTATCTCACTATTACTAGACCCGATATCTCCTATGCTGTTAGTATCGTCAGTCAATTTATGACTCATCCTCGAGTTCCACATATGGAGGTAGTCATTCGTATCTTGAAGTATCTTAGAAATGCTCCTGGGCGTGGACTTCTCTACAAATCATCGGGACATTTTCGTATTGAGGGATATATCGGTGCTGACTGGGCTAGATCTCTTGCTGGTCATCGATCTACCACTGGCTATTGTACCTTTATAGGTGGTAATCTTATGACATGGAAAAGTAAGAAACAGTCTGTTGTGGCACGTTCTAGTGCTGAGGCCGAATTTCGAGCAATGGCTCATACTACTTGTGAGTTAATTTGGCTGCGCACACTTCTACAAGAGTTTGGGATTCCAGTACATGGTTCCACTCCTCTTTATTGTGATAATCAAGCTGTTATCCCCATCGCCAATAACCCAGTATTTCATGAGAGAACTAAACATATCGAAGTTGATTGTCATCTGATTCGATCGAAGGTGGAATCTAAAGCTATTACCACTCCTTTTGTCCCTTCAGGCTCTCAACTTGCAGATAGTTTCACCAAAGCACTTCCCAGGACTTCCATGGACTCTATTTGTCACAAGCTAAGGAGTACACGATGTTTATGCTCTAGCTTGGGGTTGGGGGGGGGGGAGGGTGGGGTGTTGAATATAATTGATGTAAATATAGATTGTAATCAATTAAGAAGATATGTAATCAGTCAATTAGGTAGGTGGCATAATGAGAGATTCCATCAGTCAATTAGGTAGCATAATTAGAGATTCCTTTCCTTATTTTGTTTCCTTATTCACTCTGTAATCAGTCTATATATTGAGCCTCATTATGAGAAGAATAAATAATCTTGATTGAATATTTTGACAAGTGCCCCAAGGCATGTAGTTATCAAGATCTCCAAGCATCAAAGCTGAGTCATAGGGCAATCTATCAGCTTCATCCAGAAAAGTGTGGATGCAGAAGGGCCTCCCAATGAGGCCTCAACTTGAATATTTACCTTAGTTAGAATGAGTTCCACCACGTCCTCTCTCAACATGTCAAAAATGTCAACCGGTAATATAGTGATTGCTTGCTTTAGGTTTAAAGCAACAATTTAGGCTCACCCTCCAAAAAGTAATGTAAGTTCTTCAACAGTTTCACATAGCTAGATAAATTGAAATCCAAGCTTTCTACAAGAAGAGTGGTCGAGTGCAAAACAACAATCGTTTGACAATAAGGAAACCGAACGGTTTAGAATCAGTGCAAGAGAGAATAATAAGTGGAAACGTTGCCCATGTAATCCACTTTCGAAGATGTTCTGCAAGACATATTAGACAAATCAAGTAAATCTATTTCTTGAATCATAGCATTTTCTAATTGCATTTCACCATTTTTATTTGTACAATTTCCTTGGGGAAATGTGTCCTTGATCTGATATTCAATACTCTGAGTTCTGATTTCTGAAAAATAAATGAGGCAGGTAACATACATCTGTATATGTACGGGCTTATCGACAATTATCTGTAGGCAATCTGAAAGTGCGCTTCTTGATCAGATTTTCAATACTTTTGAGTTTTGACTTCTGAAAAATAAATGAGGCAGGTAACATACATGTGTAAATGTACGGGCTTATCGACAATAATTTGTAGGCAATCTGAAAGTGTGCTTGCTTCCGAAATATTTCTGGTATTGCTCCCAATCCCTCCACACTGATTGATTACTTCGGTTGGAATCACTCAAGAAGTTGCACAAATGACACGTGGCAGAATTTCTAGAACCCCAGAAGAAGGATTAGGTCCATTAGAAGAACATCTAAGACAACCTATCGTTGAACCCGAGCTCTGAAGTCTTAGCAGCACAACTCCATCCGACCTCCACCTATAGGACATTCACTAATATACTCTGAACATATGATAACATGGATTGGTGCCTTTTGGTGTGTGGAAAGCTGCAAGATCAACGAAATTCCAAGTCATGACTCCTTTGAACTTGAAAAACAAAACCAGGACACATATCACACATCAAAGCCATAAAAACGGCTCACATGAAAGGGGCATGAGTGATTCTCTCTCTCTAGGAGAGTAAGAACATTAGCAGGAGAAAAACCATAGTACATTCTCACTAATATAGGATTCTATCACTGCTAGTGATATTACAGCTCCACATGCTTGCAAGCCTTACCTTTTATCACCTCATGAAAAATAGCTGGAATTAGGGTATTTAAAAAGTACTGGAAAATTCAATATGTCCAAAAACAAAACTAAGCCGCAAGCGTCAAGATAAGTCCAGCAAAGGGTATTTAACAATAGTATGCGGAAAAAGAGCAGGCACAACAACAGTGCCACCTTTGTACTTGTATACAAAGCCTTGCCATGTTTCCCAAAAATGACAGTCAACGTGTAAGTCTTTGGCTAAAAACCTTTCCTGTCGTCTTTTTCATGAAGCTTGTTTTCCCTAAAATTTATTGCTGTTTGCCATGAGAGAGAATCATACATTCATAATCAGCACTCAAGTAGTATAGAGTCATAAACCATGTAATTTACAAATTCCTGATTCTAGTTCCTCCTTTTCTATAAGACCAGTCCTTGTACAAAAATCTGCCATTCTCTGTTGTTGTGCCCCAACCTTTCAGAACCAAGATATCAATCTTGCAAACCCATCGGTGCAATCAACCGAAGTTCAGCGAGCTCCATGTCACTGCAGTAGGAAGGAAGCTACAAATTTACTTATACTACAGTGGACTCCCTGTATAGTTCACCCTTTTTTTTTTTTTTGGTAAATTATAGTTCACCCTTTTAGTTGCCCTTTTTATCCATTTTTGGAGAGACTGTAGTCTCTTGCTTGTACTCGGGTAGCATCTCCTTGATGTTCATTATTTACCTATATCCGGAGTAAGTCGTAACTGAACAGGGAGAAAATTTAATTGATTCCAAGGGGACTCTATATTTGAGAGACTATACCATATTTTTGGAGATAGATGGGAGTAGCAATTGCAATGAAGTCATAGACAGTATTTATTGTAGGCCTTTCTCATCCTTAGATCCTACCATTGATTACTTCTTATATCTTTGGAATTTAACCCTTGGGTTGGCTGAAAGCCACACAACTATCTAAAAACAACAAAAAACCAGAAGTGTCTATAACGCCACAAAAAAAAAAAAAAAAAGAAAGCAAAAGCAAGCATCAGGTCACAATTTACAAAGGAGAAATCACACTGACAAAATTGCATAGCGATTAACAAAGACGAATGGTGCAGAACTGCAGAAGCAGAAGCAAAAAAATAAGAAATAGACACTTCCCAGAATACATTGACAAAAGTACAGTCCGCATTGGGTTCTTCAAAGTTTCAAGCAATTTATGGGAAATTCCGCAGTAAACCTAATCAGGAGAATGAACTTGAGAACCAAAGGAAACTGGAAGAGAAAAAAAAAGATAGAAATTCATGACACTGCAACACTTAACCAAAGCATCATATACTCATATACACCCACACTGAAATTAATTTTTTTTTGAACGGCACCTACATTGAAATCCAGTGAACATTGAGGGATACTAACTTAAGAAAGTTTCATAAATATCTTCACTCGCAAGAGATTCATCATGAAACAATCTAGCTCTTTTTGGGTTTGCTGCAATTGGAAAACAGAATCTTAGTCAACTAATTGAATTTCATCCATAATATGAGAGAAATTTCTCGAGTTACCTGTGAGCATTTCATTAATTAAAGCTAGAATATATTCTACTGTTTCTTCCTTGAATATATCGTGCAATATGTTAGCGAACAAACGAACATAAGCTGGACCATCCTGTCACAACGTTTTCATCTTGTCAATATCATCGGAAGTATCCAAAGATCACTTCATTTTCATTGTAAATCAGTTAAAATTTTCTCCATAGAGATCTTAAGAAGCATTTGAAAAAATGCATAGCTATCTATGGAGCCTTTAGCAACAAATATACCACTCAGGCCATAATAATTGAAGATCTGTAAGATCAAGTCCAATGTTGGGTTTTATAGCCAGTTTCTATCCCAAATTATAGAACACAATGCTTCAATGGGAATGGAAAATGGCAAAGTTCTAAAAGGGGTTGTATATTTCCATCCCCAAATAACTATAGCTATCCTCGACAGGTCATCAAAACCAAACTGCCATCTACCGGAAAAGGAACCAGAGTGCAACTGATATTAGCCGAATTATGACCAGAATTTGTAAAGAAGCTGGATTTTGCCAAATAGAGCGCCGGCCCTCAAAGACAGAGGGATCGATCATGGAATTAGGGTTTCATACGGTCTTCAAAGAGAGAGAGAGAGAGAGAGAGAGAGAGAGAGATGGTTTGATCGCCGGTCTACAGGTTTGATCTGGTATTGAAGAGAGGGGGATGTGACGATGAGAGAGAGAGAGAGAGAGAGAGAGAGAGTAAAGTGCTGTTTGGGATAACAAATTTTTAAAATTCCTCATTTAGCGAACATGTCAAATATTTTGGGATGGAAGAAGTAATTGAATTGCGAATGAGAAAGTAGGAAAAAATTAAGGTGGAGGGAAACTCGTTGGTTCTATTTTACAATCCATCATTGGAGAAGGGGTGTCAAAATTTGGCACCTAAGAAGAGGAGTGAGAGGAAATAGGAGCAAATTAAAAGAGGAAGAAACACTCAGAAACCGGAGGTCTTAACTAGAAATCTCCCAATTTGGTCGGGATCTAGGATGGTTGACATGCCGTCAACTCAATCTTTAGGTTTATTTTTGCTTTTAGTTGAGTCAGTAGACATTGTTTAGTTCATGCTTTAGTCTAGTAATTAGTATGTCAGTAATCGAGTCTAGTAGGTTAAAATGTTCTTGGTTAGTTAGGGCTGTGTCGTCGGCTAATTGGGTAGTTTACCAAGTTAGTATAGGCCGTCAACACTCTTGCAAAGTTTTCCCTTTCTTTTACTAACCTCGGTCATTATAAGCTAATAAAAGTGCTTAGTTGATTTTAAATGCACGATTATTCCATTTCTGATTCAATGCGTTATGATTGCATATTTAGTTTGTGGCATGTTTTCCTTTTCGTTGTTCAAGTTTTCCGATGGTAGTTAAATTTCCATTCAATAAGGGCTTTCCATAAAAGGGCATGATCTTGCTTTTCATCATTACCTATGTAGACACCCCAATTTGGCCTAACAATTATTTCAAGTCCCACCTTGGGGACCATCCCAATGATGATATGGATACAGTGATTGCTAATTGACTTCTCGTGAACCCATGGACTTATGGTGAGTACTTTGAGCCACTAAGAGGACCCAATCCAAAGCCAAACAGCCTTTCAGATAGAAATATAGAATCCGATGAGAATCTTTCTACCGGCCGTAACATTAATCACACTAAGAGGACCCAATCCAAAGCCAAACAGCCTTTCAGATAGAAATATAGAATCCTATGAGAATCTTTCTACCGGCCGTAACATTAATCACTCTAAGAGGACCCAATCCAGAGCCAAACATCATTTCTTCACCCGTGAAACCTATTGCTTGAAAATTTCCCTGAGAGATTGATTAGCAGGCCGCCAGATCCATTCCTCGACCGCAACATTATTTCCTCGGCCGCCAGATCGTCTATTTCCCAGATTCTGGAATGTTCTGTCAATCGTTTGATTTGTTCACCAAAACCCTAGCAGCTTTTTTCCGATGCATTCAGGCCACGCAGTAGATTACGTTTAGAGGTCTTTGAACCCTAGAATTCCTTTTTGATTCATGCCATTTGATTGGCCGAAGTGAGTCATCAGTTGCCTATATAAAGGACCCTTAGGGTTCCGAAATTAACATGTTCAATCACCTTTTCTAACCACGAAATTCTGCCATTATACTCTCTCAACTTCCCACTACAAAAGCCTTAACCTTCTGAAGGCAGCCGCGATCCGATGATTAAACCCCGAAGTACAAACCCTAAACCTAGGGTTTCAAGAAGCAAATCAGTCAATCACCCTCAATCTGAAGCAATCAAGCAACTGAGGAATCAAGGTGGTGAGGCCCAGGGGCCTATGGTTTGATCTCTTTTAAGTTTTTGTACTTTAATCATAGTATTTGATTTTTTGTTAATCATTTAAGTCTGGTTTGAGGAAGAACATCGGATGGGTCTTCGATCCTTCGGCCGATACATCGATCCAGAAGGATTCCTCGGCCGTGACATCAATTTATCGGCCGAGGGATCCATTCTCTGGGATAGTTTGTTTTCTGTTTTGATACATGTTTTCATTACTGTTTTGGCTCACCTTATCAACCGTTAAAGGCTAAATAACCAGATTATGTGTTTAGAATTAAATAAAGCAAATACTAATCATATGTCGAACAATTATGGGCCAGTTTTACGACTGGGCAAAGATGGATACCTAACACCTTCCCCTTATTGTACTTTTGGCTCTCGTACCTAGAATCTCTATCTCTTTTTCTAGTTTTTATAAACTAGGTGGCGACTCTATTTTAATGATAACCGTTATCGTGTGACGATGTTCCTAGCCATGAGAATATCCATGATCCTGGTTTATGAAGTGGAAAGCAAACAAGCAATGATCAATCTGTGTGGCGATGCCCCGTTTGAGAGGTGTCTACAGTTTTTGGCAACTCTGCTGGGGAATTGAGAGTCATAACCAGAAAGTTTGACATAACTAATACTTGCTTTATTTAATTCTTGTATCATATGTATCGAGCGGGCAACCTAGTTGAGTTCACCTAATACCCCGGCATGTCATGGGCTATGTTAGGGGTTCTAGCAAACTCCACAGTCACTTGTACCTAGTGGTATATCAAAAAGGAAATCACTGGATTGCCGCCTATAATGGGCTGGTGAAAGGACTGGTGCCCTTTAACAATGGAGCACCCTTGAGACTACCAAACCTTACATATGTTAAAAAGCCATACAACTTATCAAAATAGGACAGAATCCCGCAGCCTAGGAATCTATTTGCATCTTTTACAGAAGTTCTTCCTCACACTTTGTATGTGTTATTATAACCACTCTTTCTGTGCAGAAGGGTTAGGGCTTGAACTAGAGGCCCTAACCTTTAATCTTTATAGCTGTGTACTAATGGCATTGCCTAAAAGGTATGTTTTTGGTAAATTGAAAGCATCACTGCTTACCTAACACTTCTGCTTACCTAAAACACCACGAAGCATGGATTTCTAGAACAAAATCAAACACTAGAAAAAGCATAAGTTGCCCCGTCGGCAATTGAACTGGGGAGGCTTTAGTAATCTCTGCCTTGTAAGGATAAAGGAAAGCGGGAGTGTGAGGTAGTAGAGCAAGTTATGGATGATGAGTCAAGGATATTATGGATAGAACTGACAATACTTATTTCTTGATGGATGATTCAACATGAAAAGTGTAAGACTTTGATTTCTATTTGCCAATCGGCCTAGCAACCCATCTTTCAAAATTCAAAATTTTAAGCATGCTTATCGCAACAAGCCGGTAAGATTTAGGAGTTTGTCAATGTGCTGGCATGTAATCATGTGGATCCCAATTATCTCAATCATATTTTGATTGAGAGAGAGAGAGAGAGAGAGAGAGAGAGAGAGAGAGAGATAGAGAGAGAGAGATGTGTGTTGTATCATCGAATACAATGATTGTTGCAAACACAAGAAAGAATAGTGTCCCTATAATGCCATCAAGCAATCTTAGCAAAATAGACATCAAAGCAAATCTTTTGGTGTGAATGATTTGTAACTATGTCTATTTTAAATGCATTAGGATCATCTAGCATATGTACAAATCTTTTGCTTCAGCTATTAACAATAGACAATAAAGCAAATCTTTTTGTGTGAATGATTTGCAGTGTTGTCCATTCACTAGGCAAATTTTTTGGTCCAGACAATTCGCTACTGAATTTTGGAATTATTCAATACTTGTAAATTTCTATATATGACTTTTGTGCAAAGGTCTGCCTTCCAATTCTCCTGTTTTAGATATTCCACGGGCATGAAATACTCGTGCGAGCACGATGGCCTATACCTTGTATTATTTTATTGTCTTGGAAACACACTAATGTTTCCGTAATATTCCGAAACTTTTAAATAAATAAAAATTTCCTATTATTAGATTTTAGTTAATCAATTAGATTTAATTAGTGTGCCTTTAAGTTCAATACGGATGCAATAATAGTCACAAAAATATTTTTCACAACCATCACCACGATTATCCTAGAAATAATTTTATGGTGTTACGATTAAATTTGTAGATTTTTCTGTAACCAAAAACCGGGCTAACAAACACCGCGAGGCACGGCTCCGCGTCCACAAAAATTATTTCCTCTCCTGGAGAAAAACAGACAAGAGCATTCAAAGCTCTGTCAGGCCTGAGATCTCTCAAGATTTGGGCATGGCTTGAAGTCTTCCATGGTTGCCAAAGCCAATCCTCTCCTTGACTTAAGGCCAGCAACCGCCACCTCCTCCCCTCCAAAAAACGTGCACCAATTCCCCTCCAAAAAACGTGCACCAATTCCCCTCCATTCTTCCTATCAATACCCCCTCCAATTCACTCAGAAATTGTACCACAAACACATACAACTTGTAGGATAGGTCCAATTTCTGAGTGGACAAATACCCCTAGAGAATAGATGTGCCAGAGAGGTTGGAATAGTTAATGGAAAGGGATGAAATGAGTGATCTAGAAGGGTGAAGAAGAAAGCATGGGTGAACAAAGAGGGATTAGGCAGTGGAGACCCTAACCCAAAAATCCAAAAAAGGAAAGACAATAGAGCCCCTGAAAGAGGATAAGATGTAACGACCCTGATTTTTGGTCGTTAAAAATTCCGTTAAATATTTGAATTTTATTGTAATTGCTTTTAATTTCCAAAGTTTGTCAAAATTACGTTTTTGCCCTTCAAATTTCGTTTCTTGGCACTTTAATCCATTTGGCAAGCCTAGTTAGTTTCTAACCGGCTAGTTGGAGTAACTAAGCTAGCAAGCCATTTAGTTACTTTTCCCTAATCACAAAATGACCGTTTTGCCCCCCCCTTGAACCCTAGAACAAAAATTGATTATTCATTTTCTTTTAAATATTTTGGTTTTAATCTTTGTCCATTGGACAATAAATGTTAGGGAAACTATTATCCATTGGATAATAGAAACCCCAATTGTTTATATTAAATGTCTACTTGATTAAAGTGCTATGAATAGTAAAAAGTAACATTTTGATTACTTTAAAGTACCTTTTTGGATTATTTTAATGTTTAATCTCCCTAGCAACTATTATCCCTTGGATAATAAAGGTTAGGGTGGTTATTATCCATTGGGTAAAGGCTTGGTCTTTCACTTAGTACATGGAATTATTAATTTAATATTTTCTTTTAACCCCATGTGCCAAAGTATCCATTATTTTAAATATAAAAGTTGCCTAATCACTATTGTCCATTGGACAATAGAAGTTAGGGGATTTATTACCCATTGGGTAATAGGTTGTTCTTCCACCCAAGCACATGGGTCATTAAATTAGTATCTCCATGTGTCAAGTACCCATTATTGGAAAGTACTTAGCCTTTAAAATCCTAAGATTTCCTAGAGTACCTTTTTATTTATTTTCTATTAGGGTTTTGATCTTCCTAGGTCATTGGGTACATATGTGCATATATATGCTAGTACTTGGTGATTGATTATTGATTAGTTTAATGGGAAAATCTTACCCTTTTAAAATCTCTCTTGATCTTTTGTACAATTTCCTTTTGTTTATTGTTTTTCTTGAACTTTGTATGCATGTGTTTATATATATGTGTGTGTGTACTTGAGAGAGAGAGAGGGAGAGAGAGAGAGAGAGAGAGAGAGAGAGAGAGAGAGAGGCCGGAGAGAGAGAGAGAGAGAGGAGAGAGAGCCGAATGGGAGAGAGGGAGAGAGAGAGAGGAAGGAGGGAAGAAAGGAGGAAGAAGATTTGATGTATATCTTGACCTTGATTTTATTGTACTTCAAATCCATGCATGTATCTTCCTTCCTAACTAAGGAAACCACCTCCATTGTACTCTTGTATACACCTTGCAAATTTTAGACCCTTGGATCTTGTACCAATCTCTTTCTTGCCCACCAAGGATCCATCCTAGCCATCCAATTGATCCAAGATCAATTCTTGGTACAAACCTAGCCATGCAAACCTAGGATTTTCCTTGATTTGTGCTTAAAAGTTGGATTTGATTTGATATACTTCTTGGACACCTTGCAGCTTCTTAACCCTTTGATCATGTACCATTATCATCTTAACCCTCCAATTGATCCAAGAATATCACCAAGGTACAAAAATAGCCTTACAAGTCTAGGATTAGTTTTGATCTTTCAAGATTCATTGCCAAGTGTCAAGAGAGACTTAGAGAGAGAGAGAGAAGAGGGCCAAGCTCTTGCCTATAAATAGAAGGCCATTCCAAGCCTTTCAAAGCACACCTCAAGCATTTGCTCTTCCTTCTCTCTAGAAACCATTTTCTGTTTTTCTGGGCAGCCTACTGTCCCGTCGGAAATCCTTATTTTTCTCCTGTCTAGAGTAGTTTTTAGGATCAACTTCCTTCTGGAAAGTTGTAGACCGCTTCGAAACCTTGAAGTTAGGCTCAAGAATCACCCCAATCGGTTAAGAAATGACCAAGATATTAGCATCCGAAGTTCAGTAAAATTTCTGGATTTTCATTTCTGGACAGCTTACTGTCCTCTCCTTTATCGCCATTTTTCTCCAACCTAGGTTCGTTTCTAGGATTAACTTTCTTCACGAAAGTTGTAGAGAATTTCTTGAGCTTCGTTCTCGACCCAAGAAAGACTCTATTCGGCCAAAGATTGACCGAGTTACTGCCGTCCGAAGTTCGGTCCAGATTCGGGGGAATTTTCCACCTAGCTTGTTCGGCCCCGACTAGTTTCGGATCAAGGTAGTTTAATCTTACTCTTCTAACTCTAGTATCGTTTCAAAAACATATGTTCTTTTAAACTTTCCAAAAAGAAAGAAGATTGAATTTCAAAGAAAGATGAATTCACATTTGAACGTAAGTATTTGTATTTTGATCTTTAAGATGAATTGCTTGTATTACTTGTGACGTTATGCTTTAAGCATTGATTCGAGCATGCTAAATATAGAGTTGGATGATCTTGTTGGATTACGATGAATGATGTTTACTTTTGTCCTACCACGGAGTCTCTGCATGTAACGAGACACGAGAATCGAGAAAGTAGAAACATAGCACCTAGGGTGTGGATTATGATAAGATGTGTTTTGAAACCGCGATGTGGCCGGACTTGGTAGCCCGTCGTGTGGATTGTGAAAACCGCAACGTGGCCGGACTTGGTAGCCCGTTGTGTGAATGAAAACTCGTAATGTGGCCGGACTTGGTAGCCCATTACGTGGGTTGTGAAAACCACAATGTGGCCGGACTTGGTAGCCCTTTGTGAAGATTGCCAATAGGGCCGGACGTGGTAGCTTTATTGGTAATATGGCTTGGTTTTCCGTGGAGAGGAGCCAATGCAAATTTTGTGTGTGCCAATGGGAACCCGGTGCGGCGGAACCATTGTGAGGATACT